>JABAKA010024085.1:0-19426 GCA_018857285.1 Termitomyces sp. Mi166#008 | reverse complement strand
GAGGTAACGAAGTATCCATCGCAATAAGTACAGATTTTTTTTATAAAGAATATGATAGATGGAAATACTCAGGTTGGCCACACATATAACCATCAGAGTAAAGTATGTTATTCGAAGGAGAGAAGAAGTATGCAAAAGTACGCAAGGACACAGCCATGATTTCTTGTCCTACATATCGTCGCGTGTATTATTCAATGATAGTTCTCGACAATCATGCGTAAACGATGAATTGATGTACGTATAGGAGGCATATCCCCATTCCTTCCCAAATGGAGTGGAAGGCAATAAACTCTTTCGTTGAAAACCGCTATCGAGGCGGGGAGTGGAAGGCAATAATGTGACGGACCTAAAAACGTAAAACTTGAGTCTGCCTGTCTCTTAAAACGCAAGTGTTACATACCGTCACACAACGCGTCAACTGTATCTTGAGAAAGCTCTCCCCAATGTCCTGGAATTATCCCGGACCGTACAGCAAGTGCTCTGATGAACTTCACAGGGACTTCAGGGAAGACTCCCCGCTCCGCAGAAATAGGCCTCTTCATCCGTTGATATGGTGGGAGATCCTAAAAAAGTGCACAATGAGAATTCAAAAATGCTCGTATCGCAGGTGAGGTCTACCTTAGAATCATATACTAAACCTTCAAGTGATCCTCCCAGTGTTTTGTCCTCCCACCACCAACCAGCATGACCGGGATTATGACGAGTATCTTTGATTTGGACTGGAGGAGAGTGATGCCCTGATGTGTAGGACCAGAGCTCGGAGGAATCGTATTTTGCAAGGACGGTGGGTACAATTGCACGATGTGTCTGAAGGATATCGATGACAATGAGTCGGTATAGGCTACGCATGAGCAGCCGAACTCACAAGAAAGCGGAGTTGACGGAACATTTCATGAGCCATTGCTATCGCTGAGAAAAGTAGATGACGACGCCACAAAGATGGGTTATCTTCTTTAAGCTCGTAGGACGCCACCAAACCTCCTACAATCTTTGGATGATTATTGGTCAATAGCGGGGAATCACAGATGATTGCGTACGCACCTCTCCAGAGATGTACAATGTCGAAGAATCGTACTCTTCGACCCCTGGGCCGTATTTATTTGGACCACTGAGGTCAACAACTACGTTGAGAGGGCGTGTACGATACCAGGCAGATATGGCAGAAGCGGCGGCAGGAGGAACAACAGCGTCGGAGGGAATACAGAGAGTTGGCATCACTAGGCCAGGTGTATAGTTGGCTACTGACTTTTGCAAAGCAGGAGCGCACACTGCAAGTGCACGAGGAGAGCAGGAAACTTCAATTGCAAGATTGTAGGCCGCATGAAGCGCGGCAGCTGTTATGTGGTCAACGGGAATCGTGTGCGTAGGTGGAGTAAACTCAGAGCCTATTCCACAGGTGAAAGAAGCGGCCATTTTTGGTATCTGGCGAAAGATCGAAACCAATACCATTGTTTTATACCAACTTGCGCCACATAGCCCCGAACATCTGACTCCACCTCTCCTATCAGCTGAGAAAAAGGAGTCAGAACTAAGAAAAGGGGCATTTATTAAACTAGTTTTGTCAAGTGGGTCAGGAAAAGAAAGCCAGAAACAGAAAACGTTAAAAGGACAGCTAGGATGATAGGGGGTAATCGAGTAACTGCGACCTTTCATAGGCATCATTAATTCAGGCGAGAATTAGAGATGGCCTCTTGCACCAATAAAGTTTGCCGTCTTGCATGTTACTCGTAAGTTTGAATAGTCGTGAACTCCACTATATGCGTAACTGACTAGCGAGCCATCTGATATTTTCTCGACATTTTTCAGAAGAAATAGTTCCGTCACTTTCGAAAGTCGCATTTGGGCTGATTCTAACAACATTCTAGATCTGATTTACGATATATGCGTATTTGAAAGTTTCGTACCTCTGTACCACGTTGGTGCTGATCAACTCGCCAGTCGAATTATCCTGTCTCCTTCGAGGTAGAACCGGGTCTGTCAGACTGAACTTCATAAGTCCCAAAGAGCTTCGAAGCAACAGTGCTGCTAGAAAATCGCGCTTTGAGAGCGGTAGTAACGCGATAGTTCGAACTTGAAGAGCAGACGAGATCGTTCGGTTTTAATAGTGGCTGACCGAGTTGACAACAAGGATCAAGTTCGTGCGAGCGGGCGGCATATGGATACGGGGATGTCCAAAAGTATGTAAGAAGCAAGAACTGATGCAGTTGCATGTGTTCTCTTTCTGGTGTCCACCGCCCATCGCCGCCAAGATACTTGTGCTTTCTCATCCAATTAAGTAGAACTTTCATGTTGTGTCATGTCAGTCAGTACAGTCCCACGATGGGCAGAACCTGGCAGTAGTGGCCCCTGACTCTGAGTCACTGTCGTGGCTTCTCCCCTACATGTGCAACTTCTCTCATATAGTATGGACTAAATGAAGACTTTGATATAGGACCTCTTCTCTTGCTCTCAGTACCAGGCTGTAAATCAAGCTTTTTGTTGTTTATGGATGGAACGGTGCTCAAAGAGCTGTTTCTAGTAGGTTGGTTCAAGCGTCGCCGCTCATAACACCTCCGCTGACGTCTACATCCGTCTCAACGACTACATCTACGAGTCTCTCGGGAATGGGTGAGTCCCTTTCATGCTATTCAATTTCATTGATGATACAACAGTGCGAAGATCGGTCGCGTCGTCCTGAACCTTTACAACAACCATATTACCAACACCGTCATTCTCGCGCGATAACCGTGGCCACGCCAATTGCGTTTTTGACCTTTCAGGGACAACCTCTCTGTCGCCTTCTCAGCATTCACTCATCACTCTTCAATCATTCCAAGCCACAACGATACCTCGGGAACTCTACTCCAATATCTTAAATTTCTTCGTTTTGATTTCATCTTCTACTATTAACAATGAAGTCACTGGCAAAGGTGCTAGAGGCATCCAATTCGGGGAACCGCCATCACCTCCATCACCTCCAACTCTGGTAGCCTCCTCTACGTCACCGCCAATCCTGAGCTTCACCGGTCATAGAGCTTGTACCGTAACTTCATCGCCCTCATCATCGCCACCCAGGCAATAACTACTTTATAACAAATAAACAGAGCTTGCAGATTGAACAGTCTCATCAATTAGTACATCACAAGTCGAAGCAATCAACAGCTTTCAAGCAGTTGGCTCAGCCACGGTCATTCTAACCCACAGTCCACCCTATATGACATGTTCAGTTACTAAATGATTAAGAAAAATCACATTGCGAGTCACTCACTTGAATGTACATTGTTAAATGAGACTTGGGATGCACTCTCTCGATCACCTTGCGCCCAACGCCCTCTGCCCAATGCGCAGGGGGCTTGGCCTGGGGTGGAGAGGCAGCTTCATCAAGAGTAACACCAATGAACTGCTGTATGAAACGGATGAGCATGAATGATATTTCATTATACGCGAACTAGGAAGGATAAGATTAGGGTCAGAATCGTAGAGACGTCCAGATAAGCAGCAAACCTGTTGACCGAGGCAGATGCGAGGACCGGCATTGAAAGGGAGGAAGATAAACGAATTTTTGAGGAGGTATTTCTTGAGCCTGTCGTCGAGGAAGCGGTCGGGATCAAACTCATCCGCTATTGCTTCATCAATACTGGCCAACTTCATGAGTGCTGACGTAGACGTACCATCAGGACCCCACAAGTCTTTGCGTCGGTGCATGATGAAGACAGAGTATACTATTCTGTGACATGGAGTTGATTGGAGCGTTATTACAACCACCATTTATAGCACTGAAAACATACTTTGTTCCAGCGGGGATGTAAATAGGCTTTTGAGTTGGATCATATGACGGCCAGGTGGTTGCTTTAATATTCTCACTAATCATTGGTCAACACCAGAGTCCTTGGGAATATGGAACTCTGAAATTACCGTGTATCGAAAGGGCTTGAGAGAGAGCACGTTTTAATCAGGAAGTTAATCGAAGACGCTGCACACATGCTCACACAGCAGGAAAGAGCCTTAGTGTCTCTGGAAGATTAGAAAGCATTCAATATGATCTTACAATTGAAGTACTATCCAACAATGTGGCGTACCGTTAATGACAGCTCTAAGATATTTCATATCCCTGATGTCGTCATAGTCGGGACGTCTGGTTGGTCCTACTTTCGCGAGAACTTCTTCCCGAAGGCGCGCGTGAACAGTAGGGTACATAGCCAGACAATACATAGCGAATGTGAGAGTAGATGCCGTCGTATCACGTCCCGCGATCATGATGTTCAAGCTGTACATTATGCCGGCATTTGCACTGGGACGTAAGCTTATATTTGATCACAACTCACGTCTCGTCTCTCAGAACCACGGGATCTTTTGATAGGCACCCAACATCAATATTCTACTTGAGGCAATCGAGAAGCACACGCACCGGATGAAAGTCTGACAAGATGATCAATCAGAGTTTCTCCCTCTTCGACATGAGACTCCGACTCTTCTTCCTTCAATCCATTCTTACGGATATGGGCATTCTTCGCCACGGCCTCCTTAATGATCGGGTCCAAGTAAGCTCTGACAATCGTCATCGGCTTCTTTGTTTTGTCCTCAAAAATCTCAGTGAGCGGCCATATCCAGCCGTAGAGATCACGACATGCGATCATCTCCTGGACCTGAGAAAAGGCGGCGGCAAAATCGTTGGCAAGTTTTGCCTGGGGGGAAATAAGGTTGGTCGGGACGTGGATGGCGTTGTGTGGATACGGGATGCCAGCAGTGAGACTGTGAACACTGTAGCCGAAAAGAAACTCGGATGCAGAGTCCAGGGTGAAGCGGGACATCAGATCCTATTGAAAAGATGAAGATCAGGTGGAGCATATCAGTAAGGTGACATACCTGGAAGTTGATGGCATTTCCGCTGCGCATGCGCTCTTTGATTAGCGTTAGCGCAGTATTTGCATGACGATCGAAAATATCAAAGTCCTGAATACGATCACGAGTGAAGAATGGGCGAGTCATAGACCTGTGGAATCTTTGGAAGTCGTTAGAATTCGAAATTTACTGAAAATTTAAGAAAGACCTACTTCCACATGTCCCCTGCCAATGTCAGTGACGTTTGACGTGGCGTGTGAAATCATTCAAACCATGTCTCACCGTCAGTGTTGAAAACTCCAGATCCTAAGACTGAAAACATTTCGTGTTGGAATTCCTTCCCTGTTAAGGAATTATAGCCAAGGGACCAAATCGTTTAAGGAGGTCATTACCTTTCTCATAATTAGTGAAGTCAGTTGCCAGGATAGTCTTGATGTGCTCGGGCCAAACTGTAATGATCGTATCCGACCACAATATAGGAAGGTTGACGGCTGGATCTCCCTCGCCAACCCAATCGACGAAACCATCGGCTGAAGAATCATCGATACTGTTGTCCACAAAAAAGTTTTTGTACATACCGATGTAGCCGGTGTCTCTTAAGCGCCGCAGGGTGGTTAAGAGGTCGATATTCCCTATAGTTTTCCCATCGGTCCTGCGTGCAGGACGAGCCCCGAACTTGGCTGCTTGGCGTCTATCATCAAGACTCTTGTAAATGATACGAGTTATTGATATCAATGGCAAGAAGAGTATCGATCCTAAGACGACGAGCCATGTTGGGAGGGTATACCTGCCAAGTGCACCCCAATTGCTCAAGCATGTAAGTAGGAATCCAAAGAACGCAGAGGGTAGGACAAGTGTATTGACTTGGTAGAAGATCAAGGCAACTCCTGGAGTGATAGCCGCCATCTTAGTGAAAGGTTTGAAAAGAAACTGGCTGGAAGCGCTGAAAAAGAAGGAATGCACACGAATCAACAAAAACGGCAGTTTGAGTCTGCCGTCCGGCCCAGGATTATATACGTCATGGTGAGGTGTCGTGGGACAGATAGCAAAGCTGCGGAGGGATCAGATGATGACAGAAGGATAAGATAAGATTGATCTTTTCTCGACATCCGATGGACACTCAGCTATTCAAGATGAAGGACAGACTTTATTGAATGATGATTCAAATTCGCCGCCGATACAATAACTTGATATCGAATGGAGGCCCAGGTACGACTATAGTGACTGTCCGATGAATGCCCGTGATCTTTTGTCAGAACAATTTTTTTTTTTTTTTTGATTTTTATTGATGAATAAAGGCAGACTTGACAGACTAAGACAACACTACTCCATAACAACAATATTTGTAGATGGATTTCCAAACATCAAGTCCCTTGACGCTATCCTCAGAATTTGGAAAGTTTCATGTACACCCTGGAAAGGACACAGGAAGATAATAAGAGAGTTAAATTGCACAAGAGTGAGGTTTGAACTGATACCATGTGGTGATGTAGATAAAACCTCCTCCTGAAGAATCACTTCTTGTGGTCTTGAATCAAAAATCCCTCGAATATTTGCACGCGAGTTCAACCTAGCATATAAGTTGTAACTAGGTGAAGAGGTCTTTATATGGGGAAAACAGAGGTGGACACACATTACCTACATTCCACTGTCAAAATTCTGTGATATCAAAAGTGAACAGCTGAATATGTACCAGCATGGAATTAGCATATACTAGCATCAAATAGATCAGCATGGAAAGCAAAGTATGTTTATATAAAAACACAAACGTTTTCCGTTCACCGTGATAAACACTGATAAGAAATCACTGTACGTCAACACATGAAAGTAAAGAGTTATGCGGTCACAGGACACACAGATGTAAAGGACACTTGTCGTAGGCATGGCATAGTACTGTATAAAGAGGCCAGATGAGCCAAAGGATATATAGCCAGAACCACTCACAGTAATAAGCGAGCATGTTGCAACTATGCTTGTCAGAAGTCCAATGCTTATGCTATTGACTAGCCATTAATACCATGCCACGAAGGAATTGGTTGAATAGGGCTTGCCTAAATAAGACCAGATGGTTGACTGCATTTTCGGACCTAGCGAGAGTATATAAGTTGAGTTGAGCTAGCATAAAAGAAATCAAGCCTGCGATTTGATTCCGCTACGCATCTTGTTCAGCAAGTAGACAAGGGAGAGAGCTATTGTCATATCACAGATGATAGACATAATCAGGCAAATCGATAAAGATTTCTGCCTCGCCATCAGTCAAACCAATTTAATAGTTGATAGTATCAAGAATTTGATGCGCCGTACACTTTGTAATGGTGTTTTCATAATATCCTCTAAAGGAAAACCATATCTGTAGAAAGGATTCAAGTTAGATGATGTAGTTGAAAAGTTAACATCGAAAACAAACTGATGACTATTGGTTACTAACAGACACATCAGAGAAATAATTCAGACTAATGCAAAGTTGCGTTACTCAGTCCTGAACCTGATAGAAAGGTCAGCAAGTTTTACTCAGGAAGGATTACCAACCTCACAAAATTGGCCAAAAGATGTCGCAAGCTGATAGAAGATGTAAACCTTTTGGGAGACTCCAACGAGATGAGCTGGTGCATACAATAAACAAAACGATAAACTTTTGATAAGGGTATCTTTTGCTGACTAGAAATAAAAATCAAGTAAGGCATGAAATGCGGAGTGATATGAATCTACTGACGATGATATACTCTCCATGCATAGAAACTAAAAACTTTGTGTCATTATTTTGGATGGAAAGACTCAGACAAAATGGGGAATAACGCACCTTTGAACGATCGTGGTCGCAGTGAGCTAGTTGATAATGGTGAACAGAGCATCTGTGACTCCGGTATCAAGTAAATTTCAATGAAAACATACAGTTATCGTTATGGAACCCTGCAAGCGATGACATGCATTATGTTCAACATTCGGATTAAGTGAATCAGGCTACATACTGCGGTTCCTCTGCGACGATAGTAAGTCTCCTTTGTCATTGACAGCCCTTACTACAACACTCACATGTGAATGGTTGACTGTGTCGGTGGCTTTGGATACACCTTCCATACAACATACGTATGTGATGCACTCGCGAGAAATACTACATGGCCAGCTTCGAGAATGCTAATAGAGTAACAATTGGCCATCAAACAAGACCATGAAAGCGTAGCTCACAGGAGGAGTGTAACCTGCGAACACCAATTTCCTGTCAAAAAAATTTACAAGGCATTATATGACCGCAGCTCACAATCATCTTCAAAAACCTAGGATCATTAGGATATGTGTGGTAGTAGAACGCCGTTTGTGAGCACATAATCCCAAAAAGTCTGTAGCTTGGAGTGAGAGAACGCGAAATTCTAAAGAAAAAGCTCTGTACGCAAAGCTGGCCATACAAGCTAGATGACAGAGTAATGAGAGGGTTGTGCTTATTGAGTGGAAGCTACATGCCTGCCACGAACGGTCCGTCGAGGCTTGCCGCGTTAGACATTACTGCTTGAGGTAGATGAGTTTATAGTGCACAGTGGAGGGCAGTTTTGGGTTAGGTCTGGCAGGCAATTCCTAGGTCTTTTAACTGAGACCTTGTTTTGACCTCATCTGACGTGGTCCATCATCTGGTGGTCATCAAAATGATTCGTTCAATTATGTTTTGAATGCTTCGCGTTCAAATTGAATTTCCACTGTAAATTTCGTTGTATTTTTCCAAGCTGCAGAAATGAATGGTACCTAATTATTCAAATGTCAGGGTGGAGCTCAATTGTGCAGCCTTGCTGTACATGAGAAGATATGCACCAGACCTTAGCGAAGCTATAATAACCCCATCATATTCGCTCCATTCCAAATGAACTGCCGGTCTGTTCGGTTCCACCCTTGAACTTGCCACTATGTGGCAGTATTTCATCAGGTACAACTTTGGTAACGATTGACAAGACATGAATATGTGACCACCCCGAGCAAACTCCACAACTGATCTTGCAGAGTATCAGTTTCAATATGGAAGCAGAAGACCAAGAGGTTGCTTTTCTGTTTCACGCATGATCATCCCATCTTTCGATGTGGTCCTAGGTGGAGATTGACAACGTCCATCCATGATCAATCAATCTTTCATTGCAATCGGATGGCACGGATACCCAGCTGGACAAATGGTGAGTATACCACGGTCCAAACATGATCCACCTTTGTACTCTACTTACAATTCAAAGGTTCTTCCGACGTGCCGTTATACAAGCCAGAGTGGGGAAAACCGCAAAGCAATCACAACGTGTAAGTTACAGTTCACCGATTTTCCTAGAGCTTTACTACATCATGGTCCCATCAGTTCCTGTTATGTAGTTGTTAAAACGAGATGTCATACTTAAAAAGAGAGCATTGTTGACTGCGCACGAGAGGAAATTTCTATTCTTTTGATCATGCCACACTGTGCATACCTGGCCGACATGAGCGGAACTCTGGGCGAAACTTCCCAAAGCTCGTGATGTGACGTTTGTTCGAGCGGATTAACGCTGGGACAAATATCAACGGAGTCATGACTCTAGCGATTGATTCAGAGGGCACGAGGAGTATGATAGATATGGAGCAGAGGTATTAGTACTCATGGATGGACTCAGTCTAATAAAGGCAGGGTCAGATATTCAAAGAGAAACGTACGATGCTTAGCGAATCGACAACGATTGCGCTAATATACGGAAACTGGCACTGTGCACGATGTACAGGGACAAGCAGAACTCCTTGATATGGCCATGATATCGTCCAACTCGAGTCAATGTCAGGATCATATGCTTGGCAAACAGCAACATCTTTGACAGCGTACTCCTGATAAGGAATGACTAATCTGGGAGGTGAACACCCTTTGACACTTCGCTCTCGACTAACATATTACATGGCATGATATCGACAAGGCGACAAGGCGTTTTGAGATTGAGAGCCCGAGACCCCATCCCGAGATTCCTACACGTGCGCCAGTCTGATACCCCTGCGTCATGTATGAATTCAAAATTGCACTCACCCTGGTCATCAACCCATCCACCTGACAACACGTATCAATTCATCAGCTTATCCTTCACAATCCCAATACCTGTATTCTGACAAAAAACAGCTTCGAGTGTCATACGGGTGGGTTCGTGAAGACGAGATGATCATGAAGCACACTACACGAGCGGCCCAGTGCTCCGCTCGGCTTGCTAAGATCTAAATCAGACAGGAGCTAGAACTGTTGCAGGCTAATCAGCATGTACCATAGATGTCTTGAGGTCTCTGAATTTCTCGTACAAGCCGACCAAGGTAATAGTGAAGAGACCAATCATTTTCGCTAATGGCAAGATTAATAAGCATACATCGAAGAGGTGAACCAGATTCCGTGAAGATCAAGAACAGAAATGACGGCATTATCACTACGTGCTGGTATTATTGATTGTAGAATCTTGTCATCCAGAAAACGGTAAAGAACGTGACAAACAGGGAGCATGGAGTCCAATATGATGAATTAAGAGATACAGAGCTAACCAACGTCTGGAAAGGCATCAGACACAACGTCAGATGAGAAAGAAGCGATGATACACACAAAGCACTCGAACACCTCTCTCAACCCCTCCATCTTAATTGCATGCCCTATCTGTCCTCGCTAGCACCGCCCGCACTTCCTAGTAACCTTAGCACGTATATCTAACTCCACATCCTGACCCATACCTTGTCCAGACGCGCAACAGACAGGATAAGTGTGAGCGCTGGTGCGATGGTGCAGAAAGTAGATTCGGTCTCCTTCAAGTCTGCACGATTCGAACTTCGCCTACGCGTGCCCAGACGGATGATTTTAGACTGTAATTGCATGCGTGATGTTGAGGGCGGTGGCGGTGGGCATGGGCAGTTGTTGATCACCAACGACTCTCCTCCTCTGAACCTAGGCCTGCGCTCTTCTTCATGATGTCATCCTGCTCCTGGTATCTCAGTCCCATTCACAACCACGCCATTCTTCTTGCGTCTCAGCATCTCAGGAAGGGAGATTGCAGCTCAGTGAGTGAAGAGCAATTGGACTTGTGAATCAAGAATAATGGAAGAGAGCAGACTGTGATGCGAAAGAACAGCGACTCCGACTCAGTGTCAAGAGGGACACCTTCAAAATTGAATTGGCACAATGTCACGTGACTCAACTATTGTGGGTCGCGACGAGTCCGAGTCGCGGTGCGATCGACGCTCGTCCGTTTTCCTCATCAACGTGTTTTCTGCAATGTCAACTTGGTCTCCAAGTCTATCAGCAGTACACACCTATTTCAGACTGCATAGTACAGTCCCAATGGTGCTTCCGAGTTTCACACTTATCAATTCATATCTCCTCTACGTCTAGTAGTTAGTTTCATAACGGTTGAGGTGTTCAGATGCGGAGATGGATTAAAGCTCGCCCTTTCACCTTTGTATTTACCCTGACCATCATGCTAGCGTTGTCATCGATGCGTCGCGCTTCTCGATGTTGAACGCCTTCCTGTCGTTAGGAGAGTAATGTATCCAGGGGGAAAAAGCTTTTTGTTTGTCCCGACTCGATCACCTACTAGTAGAAATCCGAATCACCTTGAACGTTTGCCTTTGGGACACTGACAGAACACGAGTCACTTTTCATCTTACCTTGACATCTAACGATTTGCTTGACGTCAATATTGCCTAACATGTGCCCTTTCGCCTGAGACTCACAAGGTCTTCGAATTGCGCGTTTATAGAGGGTTATTTACTTAGATATTCAAGCGCTTTGTGAGCGCTTGTCACGAGGAGTTGAACCTGCGTGTTTGACAGACCTAGTTTCGTTCAATCGAAAACACCTTGATGGCGGGATTGTCCACATAGAGAAATAGAGTATTTAAGAAGAATTTATCTCATGAATGATTAATATTTATAGCGCATGACGATTAAATAAGCCCTTCGCCTTGTCCCTCAACCACCTTAGCTTTGAATGTAATGTCGATGTCGATGGTGGGACGGCTTCGGATGACTCTTTCCTCTGATGCTGAGATGAGGCGTGAGGGTTAGGTTCGTAGAATGAAGGTACTATCTCTTTCTGGTGATGGCGGCTCTAGGTGATTTGATGGTTTCTTTCCTCTGAAGATGATGATTCCCATGAAATTAGTCGCGTCGAGGGCTGGGTCGTTGGGATGACGATGAGGTTCGCTCTCTCCTCTGATGATGATTCCCAGTTTGATATGGGGTGCAAGATGATGCGGACGGCTCTCCCCTATGATGATACCCAGTCTGGGTTGGCGTGCGAGAGCTAGTTTGCTGGGATCGGGAGACGGATGAAGATCTCTGCTGGTGGCGATCGCCTTCAATTTGGGACGGTGAGGAAGGAATGGATCGCTGATATGAAGATACAGAGGTGGCGTATCGTTTCCTCTGAAATGCAGGAGTTTCAATGGAGGTGAGATACATGTTTGGTAAGAGTTCTCGAGGTTGTAACAAGTAGCTGGTGATAATTGTGTATGAGTTGTTGATGCTCTAGGGGACTGTAAGAAATCGTGCCCTCTTTTATGCATTTCGTTAAAGTGGGTCAACCTCCTATATAACATTACACAGGCACTGCCTGGTCTCTTAATGATCATTTGTATGGGTCAAACTCAGACAGACCAAACTTCGATAATTTGACATGTAGTCTATTGTAGGAAGGGTTTTTTTAAAGTATAAAGGTGATATTGGTGATTGATTGGCGGGAAAGTGATGGAGTCTTACAAATGTTTTCACGTTGCGATGCGTCATTTGCTATTAGTACCAGCATCAGGAAATATCCTTCCAAGCGTCTTTTCTTTCTAGTTCTGCTAACTTCGCCCCTTAGGCCTGACAATTACGCACTCTGGATATTAATCTATTGATCTGCGGCGAACTTCCACTGAGGCTGTTCGCCGTTCGAGACATTGACCCATTTGTATACCGACGCCACAGCTCGAATCGGTCATTCCGATCATCATCTTCGTAACTTATAGGGGAAATTGCTGTGTCATCAATCCACCTTTCTCCGAGGAAGCATCCTCTTGGACTTTGCAAACTTGAAGGTCACTTAGGAAAGAAGAGCAATATTCCATGTATCGATGGAGCTGCTTTGGTGCGCTGCTCGATGTCTATTAACTTTGCTTGGATTTGCTTGTTGATTATCATGATTTTCCAAATCTTCAAATTCGAAATTTTCTTCGGTTGCTCTCGTAGTTCTCTCCCTTCATGAACTCAACCTTGCTGCCATGCAGACAAGCGCTACATTCTTCCTACGTCATCGAAAAAATAGGAGATTTACCGCCTTATGGATGAGACCCACATTCGTCCACGAGGGCCAAGATGTATAAAGGTCTCCGTCTCTAGACTCAAGGGACATCACGACTCCTCAAATTATCACACATCATCAGATTCATCTTCATGTCGTGGTCTCACAACATCTCGACCATTGTTATTTTTGATCAGCATCCTACCATCTTCCTCCAACCATCCTACTGCATGCCAAGCTGCGTACATATTTCATTGGTAAGTTAGTAGAGTCCGAATTCTGAATACCGACCCTTATCGTGTTCACAGGGTGTCTTGGCTATACTTCTCGTGTAGTTCGGTTTGACCTTGGCCCTCGTGAAGCCTTCCGTGACGTCCCTTCTAGACGTTCTGAAATGCCATCCCAATGTCACTCCCCCATCGTAGAAGATATGCTACTAAAGGAAGCCTCTAGCAAAGGCGTGATTCTGAAAGACAGCGCATTGACCGAAGAACGTAAGTTACTTACGTTCCTCTTTCTTGTATCGACCCTGATGCTGACATCTTGCATAGCGGAATTAATACTATTCACGCCAGAATTGTCATCGTCAACTGCTGTGTTGTCATATGATTCAGATAGCTTCATGACCCTCACCAATCCCTTCTCTGATGTTGCTGCGCCAGTAAAAGTTTACAGTACGCCCAGTCTTGCACTTTATCCTTTTGTTCGCCGTATGTCCATCCCCAGACACCGTCCCTCATTCTGCGCCCCCACCCCCGCTTCCCAGGCTGTCACTGTATTGCGCAAACACGCGACTGTGTTTCGTCACGGATCCCTCGCTGATGACGCTGTATCTTATTTCCCCCCTTCCCAGTACCCTCTGGAAGAGGGAGATTGATTCCCAATGATGAGGATAAAGACAAGAAGTTGGTCTGTGCACCGTCAGTGTTGGAATCTCAGCTTCCGGTTCCAGATATATCGAAGAAGTTGTCGAAACTGAAGCGGGTAACGAAAAGGGTCAGAAGGTTGTTCCACCACTTTCGCAGGTAATAATAACAAGCGTTCACCAGTTGTGCAACGATATATCTGCATCCAGTGTCCACTATACCTGTTACTCTTGTATATACTTATACCAATACCGATTGAATTCACTCACCTTACGTAAATCAATGCATCTGAGGCCGTCCTCAACTAAAGTTTCACCTTCAAGAACCTGGTAATTGCCGTAAAAGGCTGCGAGTTTCACAACCGTTGGACAAGAAAGATTAAACCCCTCAGTGGTTTTGTCCTTTCGGATTAGATTTGCACGAACAAGCTGATAAAATAAATGAGGGTTCGTCGTCGAGGATCGCCTCAAAGGAAAAAAAAATAGCGTTAGAAGAACAGAGGCGTTGAAATCCAAGCCAAAGATCAGTGAGGGTGCAACTTGAGCTGAGCAAAAGCTGAGTCATTGGGCTAACGAGCCAAGTTTCCAGGGATAGACGAAGGTGTTACGATGGAAAGATATATCATCAGCTGTTGGTCTTTGAGGGAGCACTCAAGGGTGCACTGAGTCCAATAAGCAAGTGAACAGTCTTGAGCAGCGCGCTGCGGCGCAGAGACGAGCACGGAAGACAGTCTGCATCTTGATCTGACAGACGACGAGCTGCTGAAGAGACTTCACTTTTGAAAACAAATACCGCAGCATTTTTTATATCACCGGCGCAGCTTGAGATCTAGAGTATAATGTAGCCTAATCAGCTGGCAATGGTCATTAGCACTTGCCTACAGCGCGATCCGCCGGTGTAAGTAGCCCCATGCCAAAACCTGGGCACCGGTAGATACACTTTGCCGGTATTATTTCAGTTTTTAGTAACCAGCCGAACTCACCCGTTGCCCTGCTCCAGCATCAGCTCTCCTCATTGGGTTCCAACTGCGCAACGTCATCATTGCGTCGCGCACCTAACGGCTTCTTGTCGAGATTGTCCATCTTGCTAGAAGTGCTGTTTTTGTTTGTCCCAACTTGCATGGACAATTGGTACCGGTGCCGTCGCATTTTCAAACGCTTATATGATGCTCAAGCGCCTATCAATGTGAGCAACTGTAGTACATATCACTCCCAGCGCATGAAACTACCGAGTCATTTCGTTGTGACGTTTCCTCAGGACATTCCCAACACTCAATTTTCTACGAAATGTGTCGGTTCAAAAATTATAGTATGCGATACGCTTGTCTGATTATGTTTTGTGCTCTGCAGCCGGATCTGCACTCCATCACGTCTCCCCCCATATTGACCAGCTCCTTACCTCCGGAATACGCTGGACAAGCATGGACAGTCCTGCACCTATTGTTAAATCGTGCTCTCACTGTCATGCAACGTCGACACCTCTCTGGCGTCACGAACACTCTCAAATTGCTATGCAATGCATGCGGCCTCTACCTCTCGCAACGAAATAAGCATCGTCCACTAGAACTCATTGATGCTGATGGTGTCGATGACTCAGATACCTCGGATGACGATAGTTCCGGTCCCAAGTGCAGTCATTGTCATACTCATCTTACCTCAGTGTAACGTCGAAGCAAGACGGGCGCACAACTCTGCAACGCATGTGGAGTATCTTCTCGTCTGCGCGGGAAGGATAGACCACTATCGCTGAAGCGCAACAAGATCAAGCCCCGCTCAAAACACACTCCGCCCACACCAACCACCCTATTATAATGAGGCTTTTATAACAAGGTCATTATGAACGGCTTTATACTCAGATCTTTGCAGATCAGGGAAACTCAATAAAATAGCATAATAGACAGCCTTGTATAGCTACAACTGTATTGTACGGGCATTTGTTCGTTGACATGTAGTATCAGCATGATTACGCAGAACTAGAATCAAAGGATTTATGGCGTCTAACGGAACGCGCCCGTTCTTCGCTGTCATGAGATGGCTTTGTTGGTTCGGTACGTGGCCGACCATTCGGTTTAATTCTGCGACGTGGGAGGCAATTTCGTGGCGCTGGTCGTGAATTTGTGATGTCTGTGAATAAATTCATGTGGCCCGGTTTAGGGTTACACCGCAGAAAATTCGGAGTTGCCAATGGATGATTGCCTTCGAATGGAACCAGAAGCTCAAGGGAGTACGTGCAATTAGAAAATGACGGTGATCTGTAGGCTCCAGATTGTACGTTAGAGATTGTGACGTCGTTGCCGGCGACTATCCGTCCACTGATTTCGGTCTGTTCTTCTCCATCCCCGCGTTCAGGCACCTTTCTTAGCTCAGCTGCAGGAAGAAAGCGTCAGAAGAATCTCTATATTTAAGGTAATTGATGGATTACAATGTTGCTCCAAGTGATGTTCGAGATGAACTCCAGGGTTCGGAGAAACCGTTGCTGAGATCAGGGACACGGCAGCTATTCAGTGTCTGTTATTACTATTCTGAGTATTCTTGGAAAGAGATGCGATCAACTTACATGCCCAATTTGCGCAGCTATACCTTTCAAGTATCCGAGAGAGAAGGACAGCGTTATCCGGCATTTCAACATCGTCCTTTTTCAGGTGTGCAAGATGGTGGTGAACGCATTCTCAACAGACAAAAGGTTTTGTTACCTCGTGTAATACCGAGACCCACTCGTCATCATGAACCAAGGAGACCACCGCTTCAGGCGACTGATAATGCTTATTGTTAGTGTGCTTGCCAAGAGAAAACGTACGAGCTTACGAGGCGCAGCAACAACTCGTTTATGGATGTGGACGGGTGATAAAGCTTGCAGAACGGCAAAATTAGCCTATCTCCGTAAAATAGACCTAGACTTACTGCAGTTTCCCCGGGTAGGTACTCTAAAAATGTTTCTTCAGAGTCCAGATTTCCAGAAAATGAGATATCAAGGTTGCTTAGTGCTTCGTGATCAGGAAACTGATCATCACTAACCGAACCCCGCGGTGCAGTTACCATGGACTGGTCTACGTATCGGCGATGTATAGTGGATTGTGCGACGTCCTTTGGATTGATGGATGAAATCAATGAGACCTCAATCTTGTTCGCGCTGCCGCGTATCAAAGACATTGGGGTGGTACGAAGCATCAATCGATACCCACGAACAAAAATACATTGTGTCCTCCCATTAGGCGCATCTGCGGCAAAGAGTGCATTATCTTGGGCTATAATTGCGTGATTCCGTAGCAGATCATCCGTAGAATCAGTCGGAAGTAAAGATGGACCTGTGCGGAAGACGGCGGGACAAGAGGTATCCCACGTGTATGAGTAAGTTGCCCCACTATTACATCCCAAAACGCTCAGGTTGAAAGATACTTGCGAATCCAAGGATTTCTCGGAAAAAGCGCCTACCATCCATGAGGCTGTCTTATCACAACCAGTGATTAGATAAAGACCACCATTGGGGACACCGCGTCTAAGCGTCTCGTTGGCAAATTGATACCAGTTCTTAGCACCTCTAACTGCGACATCTCTGAAAAGTTCCGCCGGACAAGTCAAGCGATAAGCACCACTTGGCAAATGGAGAATGGCTCCTTGCGAAGATGCCCATGTAAACTGGAAACTACTGCCAACACCAGGAGAGATACCGCTGTCACATTGTCTCAGTCCAAGCCCTTAAAGGTCGAAACTATTGGTAAAGGAGAGACGTACGGAATCTCGGGCATAGAAAGCTCAATATCCACAGCTCTCTTCTTCGTATTAGCACTCGTCACTATACCCTCCGGTGAATGAAAGTTTGGGATGTGAACGATATCCTCTGGAGGAATCCTGACTTGCTCAAAACCCTCTGGAACTCCACGGCAGTTGATAGGATCGCTTGGCGATGCACGAACGTTGAACAAAGTCTCGAAGGCTCCATCCTCGGTGACATAACCCACATCACCTATGCGGACACCTTTTGTGCGGTATGACACTGAGTTTCCGTAGGGTTCAGGTACCCACAAGGGATACCCATGGCGTTTGGGGAGGAGTTGTCGTGCATACACCTGGGCATCGTTGAGACGGGACATTTATGAGTGGACGCGTCAATTATGATCACACTCAACTATGCCTTATACTCATCTCCCATACGTTCCCTGCCAATTAACACCACACCACGGACATCCTCAACCTTAACGGAAAGTATTCAGTTTATGCCTTCTGGAGAAAAATCAAGTGCTTCGAGCTGATGAACACCATAGCTACCAGACGGTAACAGTGCGATACGGATCAACACACAGCTTATCGAGACATCGAAGCTACTGTGCTCTTATTGAACTGTCTGAGATCAATGGTTCTTGAAAGCTTCGAAGTGTATTCCACGGGGATAATTTCCATGTCATGATCCGCGTTCTTAGCTTTTGTGATCGTCAACGCGTTTCGATAAGTCTTTGCATATCCAAATGGGAGGTCAAGGAAGAGCATCTAATCTTGCTGGGTTGAATTCCAATTGGCAAGCCCAGCTGGATAAGGGGGCGTAGTCGATCTGAACTTGTCGGACAAAGAGTCACTATTTGTGGAAATAACTATCTCAATATTCTTGCACAGCGTTGATCATTATGCAAGGTGACTTTTGTACTACCCCCGCTGTAGGATAAATACGTGTGTTTCGACATCTGAGCCCGTCAGTAGTTCGGCACGCGAGAAGCTGTATTGATTGTGCCGGAGGCAGTTCAGAAAAACGAGATGGAGTACGATACAAAGTGTACTCACCTCAATCTCTTATGTTTGACGAAACTTTATAGGCGATGCGTCTTAAAAGCAAAGGAGTGGTCACGGTGTCAATGCTTCTCCCAGTATTTTCACGATTGCTTCGAGCTCACCAGCTGATATTGTCAAAATCAAAAACGGCAATTATAGGCGCGAGAGAGAGAGAGACGAAAAGAGAAAGAACGCGCATAGACAGGTTTTTTGGAACGTGGCAGGTTCAAATGTGGGTCTCCACATGTGATCATGTATGGGCGCATGGAACACTCACTAAAGATTGCATCGTAGGACTGAGGGAATGTGCAATTTATAAGTGTAGCTGCAAGGACTCTAGCCAAGAACATCGTTTGACGCGTCCTGCGTTGGCCAGGGGAAGGTGACTGCTAGGAGCAGCCAAACAAGGTCCAACACGTGCATCTCACCATATCCTCCGAGTCCAACCAAAGTTCAACCTTCAACCTATGCTGACCTTCTTCCGAGTCTGGGGCTATCGATTCTCTTTGTTAAACTTTTGAAAAGAGATGTGAACTTCCCTTTGATTCACTATGGGGTGGCATTCAAGCGGCACGAGCGCTTACCGACAGCTCCCTCTTCCCATTCTTTCCATTGACCTTTCTTACTGCTTGATGGTATCCGATACACGTTCATAGTAGAGAACAAAAGTCTTCGTTTCAACAGCTACAAACCTCTCTTGCTAATAGGAAAAATCAGACGACCCTTGGTACTGTCGACCC
>JABAKA010024084.1:0-70751 GCA_018857285.1 Termitomyces sp. Mi166#008 | reverse complement strand
AGGAGCATGCTTTACCTGAATCACCAGAGGCCAAAGGCCTCTACTATTATATTGGTATGGACCCAAATCAGGTCCATCTCTGGAAGTGCACGGCAGCTCATGGCCCGCTGCCGCCGGTACCCACTGCGACTAACATCGCACCCGTGGAGTTGTTGGTGGTAGCAGCCACAACTGCATTAGGGCCGTCAGCCCCACTGGGACCAGTACCGGTGTCACAAGAGCCTGCAACTAACAGCGCAACCGATGATGTGACAATGGCACTGGAATTGGGAGAAGTGCCAGCGGAGACTGCGGGTTCTGGACCCTAGTTACCAATTGGTAACCGCAAGTTATTGCAACTTGAGTCGAGCCACTGAGGCCAAATAGCTCTATTCATGTAGAGTTATCTGGTGCAGTGCCCTTGACTTGCACTGGAGCACACTCTTATTCAGATCAATGAACATTCCTACTGGAACACATTGAGATTCTAGGCTGGTCAGCCAACGTTTCTACCGGAACACATTGAGATCCTTGGCCTGTCAGCCATTACTATACTCAGAGTGAGGTCACCTCCCATACCTCACCTCTGTTTTACACCTTAGACCGATTCATCGGTCTCAAAGGGGGGTATGTAACCGGGTCATTACATTACAATAACTATATTAGGAAGTTGTCACATAGAGTGACATTATTTATGGCCCAATATCGTATTAGCTAAGATAACTTTCTTGTATATCACAATGTAACTAGTCAAATACTGATCAGCAGTCTGATTTAGTTATTGCATGAACCACAAGATTAGTTCTTCTACGTAGCCCCAGGGCTACACACATACACACACACTCATGCTTCTTGCCAGTGGAGTCTGAACTTCCAGCAAACCTTAATGCATGCTTTTATCAATACAATCTGACCATGCAGGGTCAATGAGCTGTCATGACATGTGCTTCTCTGGCTATTTGTGGCTTGCTACTCCTTCTGAGACTGTTCTGTGATTTCTGCTTTTGAGGACCTAAACTTTGACTATACCATTTATAATGAGGATGGAATAGCAAAGACTAGTAAAAAGAACAAGCTCAGAGTGTGCATTAGGATCATGTCTTAATATATTCACCTAGTAAAAAGAACAAGCTAGGTATCTGTAAGTACGATGTGTGAATTGTATGTGTAAATAATAGGCTCACCTCAGAGTGGTGGGCAGGTACATAGAAACAAAATATATGAAGTAAATGTGATGCACTATCAGGCATGTATGGACATCATCAGGGTTCTGGTAACAAGATCACAAAGAGAATGGAAGAGAACAATAAAAGTATGTACAAAAAAGGTTAAAGGAAAACATACAACAAAATGGATATACTGAGATTGAGACCCAGCTTGTTAGGATAGATGCTGAGCATCACTCCAACAATTTATATAACAATACACTAAGAGGTTGTCAGTTTGGCATTTAGTGAAGTCCAACTTCTCAGTCTTAGTTTGCTGAGACTTCAGATTGCTTGACATGACTTAATTCACTCTAGCTTTCTTAGACACATGACCTCTCTCACTCAGCAGTGTCAAGAGCTTTCAGTACCTTTCACTGCCTCCATTTACACTCCCACCTGCTTAGCAGAAAAGAGGTCACAGAGTTGCTATAAGCTTAGGATTTTAAATCCTCTGAACACTATCTTGTGGTGTGTCAAGAATTGTTAGGTGGCCTTCCTGCTATCCTCTTTGAAGACTTTGCACATTCCCTCCCATTGGTGACACACCACTATACTGTTCCAAAACTACTGGAGGTTGCTGCCTAGATCTTGCTCTAGAGGGACATCAAGCCTTTGAGTCATTTACTCTATTTATCACTCTTTCTCATATATTCTGTCAAGAAGGAGAATGTCAGGGGACCTATCTCTCTCCACCTTTCACCTCTCTGCCTTTCTATAATTTTCCTTTATTCTCCTTCTTCAGCCCTTCATTTTGGTCCTACTTTCAGCCCTCTAGCTTCAATCCTACTCTGTCAATAATCCAAATAAGTTCCCAACCCAGCAGATCAACAATGTCTGGCAATTTCCGGAGTTTGATCATTTTTGGAGATTTGCTCCTTCAGGCCTTACCTGACAGTTCCTTCCCATGCATCAGAAGCCTCTGAAGCATCACTCCTGGCATAAGGAATCCTCAGACTTGTTCTCTTTGGATTACTCTTGACAATGTTACCATTGATCTTGGATCAAAGGATTTTTCATCTAGGCTTTCTTTTGTTGCTATTTCTCATGTCAAGAAACTTAAGGGATTGGCTTTCTGCACTCCATTTGGTATTAGTCGACTCCAGCATGAAGAGGAGGAGACAGAGTCAATGAAGATGTTGAGAAAGGATAAAGCCAGATGTGCAGCATCTGGATTTACTCTGAATACTTATAGAATGGATCTTAGTGAATATGTATTTAATTTACATTGCATTGGTTATTCAGACACAGCAAGCTCCCCACTCTGTAGGTGAGGTACTCACATACAAACATGGTTAGAAACTCATCTCAAACATCAAATTGCCTTGATGATGTTCCTCTTTCACAGATTCGTGAGTTCTTGGATCATTCATATACTAAGATATGCATCACACAGTTCCAACACCTTGATGTAATCAGATTATGTAAGCACCAAGACCAGCCAAAATCTCATGAAAAAAAATTGATTAAGTACTGTTGCTCACTCAAGAGGAGCCACCATCATTGTTTGTGCTTTGCAAACTTCAGGGAGCATTGTGGGAGGGAGAGTACACTGTCTATGGTACTTTTTGCTAGCTCACACTGATATGCCGAAATGAACCGTGCCGATCTATTTGCATGCCTGATGACGGAGCAGTCACGGCACATGTTAAGTGTAAACAGGAATTAATTTTGTCAATCCTACAATCGTCATCTTTCATTCATGCGAACTCAGGACTCATACGTTACCGACTTGGATGCCTGAAGCTTCTCTATTCTTCTAGGTTCAAATGCGTTTACTGGGGTCCCCGTGATTACCCCAAACTCGAGTCTACAGTTCATCAACCACTCGAGAATCCCTCTCCATCTTCGAACTCGAATCGCTTTCATCAACATGGCGAAGCCACTCTCTGACTATCGCATTAAATTCGACAGGGTACTCGATATGCACCCAATGAGCACCTTGCAGGACCTGCCGGGTGCCAATCGCCCGTTGTTCATGTTCTACAGAGACAGAGAGAAACTGGTCACACCTTCATCGTCAAGTTAGGTACAAAGTCTGCCGTCTTTAGAACTTGAGCGGCGACTTTCCAATCGGCAACTGGGTCCTGGATGAAAGAGGTGAAGTGGTTGTGAGAAGTTAATTTTAATTCTGTCGACGTACGTGAAGGGGATAGACGGCGAGAGCTGGGACTGGAACACTGAAGTTTCCCTGTTTATGAGCGAGTTCCCAAGATGCGTGGCGATTCTATGGACAATGGGCATCCAAGCTGAGCTGAATAAGGCATAGATATTTCCTTGCCTCGGTTGTGTAGAACTGTAAAGCTGAAGATGAACTGACGGTAAGGTCGTGCTAGAGAAAAGAGGGAGACACGTACTGTACTTGAAGCCTTGAAAACCGTATTGTTCGACGAAGTAGTCCTCTTCCTCGGAAGAGAAGAACGGAACCGGTTGGATCTACAAAAATGAGCTGCGATCAAGTCAATGTGCGTGACATGGAGCTACCTCATCTACATGATTCCATGCATCGAGGAACGAGCCATCACTCCGCAGGTACGCATCGGGAGGAGGACTATCAACCGTCCTCAACGTCGCACGTATGGTCCTTCTGATATCCCTATCCAATTCAGCCACTGCTGCGTCTAGCTTGGAATCAAAATAGAGCTGATAGGTCAATTTTGGAAGTACAGAAACTAGACGTTTGACTGGGACAAATGGACCAGCGGTGGGGATATACTAGAGATAGGCGGTAAGCTGCATAGGAAGTAGGTGGTATGTTGCGCATACAGGAACAACAACACCGACGACCGCCGTGAAGATATCCGGTCGCATACGTGCAGCTTCATAGCATACTTGTGAGCCCCAGTCGTGCCTACGGATGGCGCGTCAGAAGGATCCAATCGTCGAGAGTTCGTGTTTTCACCCCATGCAAACCGCGCTGGCGACTTGAGCATTCTCGAGGACACAGACAAGGTCTCCAACCATATCTCCCATATTGCCGGACGATCTGGGATCTCCGGGGTGCGTCGACTCGCCGAAACCACGTAAGTCAGGAACGATGAGGTGATAGTCGTTCTGCAATGGATATTGTGAGTTCTACGCGTCTCATCACTTGAAATATAGTAGACCTTGAATTCCTCAATTTGATTCGACCACGAACTCCATAAGCTAGGCCAGCCGTGCACCATTATGATACTTATCCCTGCGCTCGGATTGATGTCAACGTATCCTTGGATCGTAGTGTTCGGTTTGCCCATCAATGACGATTACTACTAGAGGGACGTACGGATTCCGATTTCGACAGTTTCTGTCTCTGGCGACCGTTTGTATGCTTTACAAGTTGCAACGGTCTTAGAATAGTCCCTAGGGTTGAACGAAATGCCCAGGGGAATATAACAGAGGAACCCAATAGCCGTTACCGCTAGCTTTCGGTTGAACATCATAGTTCTGTCCAAGGACCCTTGTGCACAGGGAGAGAATACACAGGTGGAGAAATAAAGTCAACCACGTCATTCCGTCAAAGCGACCAGTTTATGAATAGAAACATGATCGACAGTAACAGGCTGTGATTGGATGAGCTTCGAGATTGGCAATGTCCATATGTAGAAGTTGTCCAGAAAAGAAAACTAATGCATCATGCATTGGAGAATGCACTAATGATAGCTACATACCATGTGCAGATTATGAAAATGTCATGATGGTGGAAGATCAGATGAAGAAGGTCCTTATAAAATTACATAACACCTTTGGAGAAGCCATTTTAGTAAGAAAATAATAATAATATATAGTCGTTAGAGAATATATAATTGGTCAAGAATACCGCAAGGGATAGCAATAGCTACGAAGAAAGCACTGCATGACTACTCAACAGCCGCATAGGATATGATATATACATTGGCATCTAATCAACATCTTCTATGCCACTAAACAAGGAGGTTTGTGCACGAGGTTCCGACTGGAATGAGAATGGGAACACCGGGCTGATGGTGGGTTCAAACGGCGCAGTGCTAGGAGTACTAGTGGAAGCTTGGTCAGCTGCACTAGTACGTCGTTGTTTGTTAAATGCTGTCGCAATCTTCTTTCGCTGGAAGATGCAGAAATTTGAGAGGGATTGTAGTGCTCGAGCGATGTGTGTTTTCCCATGAAGCTCAGTAAGCCTGATCCCGAAAAAAAAACATCAGGCCGGCTCTATCCTACGAACGGAGACGAAACTCACCTCGCAACCATATGCTCAACAATATCCGCCCCCCTCAAATACGGCATGATCTGCACCGCCTTCCCATACACAATCCTCAGCGTCGTCTTGCTCGTCGTATCCTTCCACATTCCCGTAAGCTGATACCACCCATCGAACCTCTCCTTGAGGGGTGGCCTAAACTCCTCCTTCAACTCCTCCCAATCCGGATCAGCCTCATCCACATCGTCCAAAAATCCCGCGGGATCCTCGTGTCCTCCCTCCCCGACCGGCCCTCTCACAGGGAACCCCATCATCATCGCGGCGAACGCCACGGGGTCCATCGGCGCCACGTGGGTGAGTATAGAGTCCGTCCAGCGCTGGATACGGTTTTTGCGCTCTGTAGACCCCACGCGGAGCTTGAGAATCCTTTCGATGTCGATTTTGTACTCTTCGAGGTCGACGAGCCCAAAGACGCCGGTGAGTGCTGCGTGGATCGCGTGGATCGTTCCGAGTAGCTCGTGCTCGAGGATTTGGAGTGCGCGAGAGGAGTACCCTGATCCCACGAGGACACGGACGGCATCCTGGAGTACCTCGGCGTCACGAGGGCGTAAGAAATGCAAGTGCGTGTCGAGGAGGGTGTGTATCTTGAACGCGTTGATTTTTTGAGTATATATCGTAAGTGCACCAACGAGGGTGTCAGACGATTTTGTCGCGTTTTCGTTTGTTTCATCTAGGAGGATCTGGTCGGTCACGATGGGGTCTCCGCTGATGGCACGGATGACGTTGAACATGTCCACAGAGGGCATAGCGCGGAAGATGATGTGGAGACGGTCTTCGACGAGCTCCCGGAGACGTATTCGATGTTCGTCCATTGATTCGGTCCAGTGTGCAGCGTGGACGAGACATATCCCAGTTGAGATACGACGCGAGTCCTCGTCGATGCAGTCTTCTTCTTCATCTTCTTCGATAACGTAGTCAAAGGCGTCAGAGACATTATCAATGGGAAGCTCTTCGTCGTCGTCGTCATCATCGTCGTCATCCCAGGCATCGTCGTCTTCTAACCCTTCGTGTTTGGTGATTACTACTCAAGGAGGTCAGAAACCGTTTGACTGCGAATGGTGACGCACATGTTCTCCCTCCGTAGAGTAGACGCTCTAACGCTTCCCAGCCCATCAGCATCTCTATGTCTTCAATCATCTCCGGAATCTTGTTTTTCGTGGAAGAAGTCCCATGTGCTAGCATTGACACAAAGACATCGCGCCAAATCCACAGAATGGCTTTTTTAAGCTTATGTGGACCGCGCAGCACAAAAGACTTGACCACCTTCCCATCACGGTCTTTAATTCTAATGTTTATCGGCATATTCATTAACGAGCACTTGCATCTACAAAGGCTGAGCACAGATAGTGTAACAATACCGTAACTACGACTCACCCGAATCCTGGTATCTCAGAGAGCGTGGATGCAACATCCGCAGTGAACAACAAGCATACGTGCGCCAAATGATAATTGTCATTAAACTCGTACGCGACCGACCAGATATCGTTCAGCCAGCTCGTGAGGCTGTCAACAACCTCCGTTAGAAGTTCTTCGCGGTTCGAACGGTCTCTTGTAATCGCTAGTTTCGCGTCTAGGTGAACTGCATCCATGAGACCGTTGACCTCCTTTTTCTTGCCCTTCAAATCGAGTTTTGGCATGGTGCGAAAGCGCGAGCGGGCTTCCGAAGCAGCGGACAGGACTTTGGGGGTTGGGTAGTGATTACAGGCATCAAGGAAATGTAGCCGCACCATTGTTAGATAACTCTTCGGGGAGAGTGTCTAGGAGAGGGAGCAGATGTTTCTCAAGCAGACCTCGCTGTGCATCTGGAGGCAAGGTCTCGTATAGTTCTGCCAATCTGATTCGGTGAGTGTGAAAAGTCAAATTTCTGTGTGCAAAACTCACTTAAGACTGGCTGACATTGAATATTAGAGTCCTACCGCTGTTCTCCTCGAGACTCAGTGAGATGATCAACGGTTTTCGAGATACAATTTACAGACCATGCACTGGAATAGATGATTAGCGGCAAAGGCAAATTATCAAATTTCATATTAACCTGATCTGTTATCTCTCGTTTAGGACATAAACCAAGCTTAAGCATTACGCAATTGTCTCAGCACAATGTTACCACAATCATCCAAGACCCCTCTCATAAGAGTTCCTTTTATTGTTGGTCGACTTCTGGTTGCTCTCGTCTCTGTATTTAATCTCTCTTGGACAGCTTAAATAGAAGCCTTGCTTGTCAAGGGAACATGCCGATCTCTAGGATCATTCTTCGCATCAGTAAATATCTGCCTCGAGGCACTTCCAAACCTGGTTGCCGACCTCATTGTGTTACCACAAGGCGTTATACACAAGTCCAACACGTTTAAAACGCACTGTACGCTTAAAGTCACTTTGCTTCATAAAAGAACCCTTCCTCTCGTCTCTTAGTTCCTACATAATCAATCCTGATATTATGGCTAGTCAACGAGTTCCCCCACGACGCCCCATCCATCCAGCCACACAAGGTAAGCCTTTTTGGTCTGATACGCGGTTCATCATTGTTCTTTCGAGAGTATAATAAATCGTCGCATGATCGGTCTGGGATCGCAACATTACATTTCGACGTTCCGGCAGCTGACTAGAGATTCACACCAGGTGCTATCCAAAATATCAGAGACTCCTCGCGATCGCCTTCTCTCAGGTCTCGAACGATGAAAACCCATCCGATACCTATCGTGCCCAGCGCAATGCAGATATTTGCTGCATCTAACGCTACACAGCCTTCATCACAGGCACAGCAGCAGTCAAGCCCGACATCGTCGATCAACTCACGTAGGTCTCCGCCAGCTAATGTAACCGTACAGAGGCTTCTTCCGACGCCTCCACATCCCCCACCTGCGAACACAGAAGATATAACTCATGAAAGTCCCGGCTCTCCTTCTCTGCCTTCACAGCACCCCCACAATCAGCACAATCAGCCCAATCCGCATTATCCTCGTCCCATCCATCGGGGGTCAGTACCGTTTATCTCCAAGTTCCAGAACTTGGAGCAGGAGAATTGGGAGGTGACCGAAGAGCTTTTAGCTGATATCGAACGTGCCGATTTACAGCAATCACAGGCTCAGGCTAACCCGTCGAACAACTACTCTACAGCTTACCTACAGAACCAGCAACCTAACTCTCCGCCGAAGGATCCTCAAGCTAACCCGTTGAACAGCTACTCTACCACCTACATTCAGAATCAGCAGCCTAACTCTTCGCCCAAGGATCCTGCCGTTGAAAGACTCCGTGCCACGGAGCGATCAAGCCCCAAGGAACCCGATGTGAGTCCTCAGCGACGCCAACAGGCTGCGCGTGAAAGCCCGAAGGCTCGTGAGCGTCAGCCGACATCTCCTATCGCTCCTACATTTTTCCAGCAGCCGCCCTCTCAGAGCCCGGAGCGCCGTGCTTCGCCTTCGCCTTATCAGGGTGGGCTCGTGACAAATGAGCATCCATCAGGGTACGTTCAATATACTCGCGATCCAGCAGCGTTACGGCATTCTACGAATGCTCCGCCTGCGCCCGTACCCGTAGATAATCGCCCACTCGTTGCGTCCCTCGCCACTCAAACCCCACCTCTGCAGACGATTACCACTCGTACCCCCGATAGATCCCTTCCTGTTCAAGAGGAGCTCGAAGACGAGCCCGCCAAAAATGGGACAGGTACAGGTACAGGTACAGGCACGCAGCAGACATGGCATGCGCAGGAGATCACTGATGGGCAACACGTGCGCCACATGGGGGCGTCGCCCACTCCATCATCTGACCTCAATCCCGAGGGTGGGTACGCCGACCGCGATCACCACCGTAACGAGAGATTGAGCAGGAATGGCCACCACGAGGAAAGCGGAGCTTCTCTTCCTCTCCAGCAGGATAGCGCTGCTGGGCAGCAACGCTATCCTGATCAGAGAGAGCATGTTGAGGAGGAGGATGTTGGGTTTACCCCTCGGTCTCCGACTGCGGAATTACCGGAGCACCCACCAACTTCGAGATATTACTCGCCACCGCACCATGCTGTGCGGTCTGCTCAGTCGCAACCTCCCCGTCGTCATACTAGGAATGGTTCGACCGATCAGCTTGGGTTACGATCCTTCGATCCCGCCGAATTCGAGGGGGACACGTCTATGCTGGTTATGGGCTCAGAGATGCCACCTCAGTACACCGAACCACACAGGCAACAACAACACGCCCCCCCGCCTCAATCCGAGCACTATTCTCATCCTCATCAGTACACAGAACAACTGCAGACTCAATATCGCCGACCCAAGATACAGCCAGACGACATGCAACAGTACGACTCTTCCTATATCCAATCCTATTTCCAGTCGCCGCGCCCCGATGCACCTATCCCCCCAACACCACACAGCCAGACCGCTGCCCCATCGCCATCGCCTCTTCTCTCGCACTACCCAGACAACGGCAAAGACCTCCCGCCCTTCAGCCCCGTCGCACCTGTCGGTTCCCCCTACCCCTACCCATTCAATCACGTCCGGCGTACCCAAACCTTCTCCGGGCCCAACCGCCCACACGTCCCGACATCTTTCAACACCGCGGAGCTCACCAACATCCAGCAGCAGCTCACTCGACAATGGGAGGTTTACGCGCGGAACCACCAGTATGGGAACGTGTCGGACTCGACGTTTTCTCCGTCTTCGACGCCCTTTGAGGGTGGCTTTGGTCCGTGGGCGTTCCTTCATACGAATCGGACGCTTGGAAGGCCGCAGGATACTACGAGTATGCGTTCGAGTCCTAGCCACGAGCCCCTCGAGCCACCCGTCCCGCCGCCTACTCTCGGCGTGAAGAAGAGTCATCGCCCGATTGTGATGCGCCGTCATCAGCCGAACCGAAAGCCACCCCCGCGTGTCGACAGTACGCAACCTCGCGATACGAGTCCCGAGCCATCGTCTTCGGGCGAGGAGACGGCTGGTGATGAACGTTTCGGAAATGCAGAAGACGGGAACTGGTCGGGCGGTACGATCGCTCCGGTTCCGATCGCTGCTGCTGATGATAAAGATGAGTGGGTGGACGAGGAAAATGATGAAGATGATCTGTTGGAGCTTGAGTATCATCAGAATTATGTTAACAATGTTGAGAAGAGACGAAGACGCTGGGAAGTTGGATGGGAGGCCGTTACACAGGCTGTATGTATTTTTAATGTCTTCCCCCCTCTTCGTTGATCTTTAGTAACTCGCGATTTTCTAGATACAAAATCTTGACCGTCAGACGGATGCCACCATCGTCCTGATGGCCGCTCCTTCACACTCCACCAAGCTACATTCCGCCACATCTCGATCTGTGCGTCGGCAGTCCGGTGCAGCCACAAGCGCCGTCGCAATGAAGGAAATGCGCAGTGCTTTCAGTCGCATTGCCGCCCAACGCCGAAGGTCTCGTTCGCACAAGTCATCCCTCGTCGATCGGTTCCTTTTCTCTTCAGCATCATCCGGCGATGGTTCGGATGGCAGCACCGAGTCTCGACAGGTGGATCTGAAGCGCGCTCTGGAAGCTGCTTTGGGTAGCCTTGCGTCGCTCGGAGGTATCTATGAACAGCGTGAGGCTCGCTGGCGAGAGGAGATGCGACGCATTGGGGAAGATCGTGAGAGAGTCGAGTTGCTTTTAAAACAGGTGCTGGGCGACAACCATGCGTCCACGAGTACTCTCCTGAGTGTCGCGAGTCCCACGATATCCAATTCATGATCTATGTGCACCGGATATCCGCTCTCGATGCTTAGGTTGATTCTTCCAAGACATGTTGTACCAGTATGCTAGATATGCCCCATGCCGGATTGTATGCTCTTTGTCAATGAGTTTTATGTACTAGTAAATTATCGTCCTTAAGAGAATTCACAACCATTGTCTAGCAATCTTGTATTTAAAAGGGACTTTCTTATTTCAGCCGAATCCTGATACAGAGAACTCATGATGACTTGAGAGCAATTCAAACATGGAAGGGACACACAACTAGATCAGTCTGTATCTTCTAACCTCAATCACTGTTGGGGAGACAGTCTGCATTCCGAGACAACCGAGTGAGTGGTGCTACGAACCCAGGCCTCGGAAAGCTTTCTATGAAGCTCGTCCAGAAATTTCTCGAAAGTTGGTCTCAAATGCGCAATAGCGGACAACATATGTGCACTACAATTTTGACTATCTTCGCTACTTACCAGCACTCCATCTATACCGGGATTGCCCACCCAGTGAAGTTGACCGGCAGCGAAAGCTTGTTGTACTTCGAACTGCCCACTACCATACACAGTAGATGTAGTATTAAAACTAGTGACATTCAGCCTGAATTAAGCACTTACATAATTGGAGGAAAGTTGTAATTTTTTACTCGGATCATGTTCAAACCAGTTGGTTGGATCCATATTGGATTTGGTTCCACCATACTAGTTCAAAGTGCTGAGGTTTGGAGAGGAAAAAATTTTCCCCTGATTTTGCTGATCACTATGATTTGATACAGCCTTGATAGTCAATGTGCACTCTTCATCACTTGAATTCATATCTACCTTTTCAATCTTTGTACTAGAAGAGAATCCAGTAGAACCCTACTTGAAGTGCTGTTTATCCTGTCCAGAAAGCGCACACTACATCTACTGACATTATCTGTGTTTCAGCTGCTTCATTGTGTCACTCATATGACCTATTCTTCTGATCACATTGATCTTTCCTTGCCAATCTTCTGGCATCTTTCAAAGAGGCAGAACTCTTTATGATGATTTCTAATGTCCTTTTGGTTATGCCAACTGTTTGACATCTGACATTTTCTCACTGCCACTGGCTCCTTAGTTGCTTAAAAGATATATATAGGTGCAGGATGACCCAGGTGCAATACATTCTCATTCTGCTCAATAAGCCTCTCTGTCTCTGCAATGTACTTCTCTTTTGCTTTCTTTTCTACCTTGGTTCTCCCAATATTTGCTATACCCAGCCATCAGATTGATGTTACCAAATATGCTGGTGAAACAAATGGTGGATACATTGTGATGTTCAAATCAAACAATGCTACACACTCTTTTGCCAATAAGAACAAGATGGTGACATACTGTTATGAAATCATCAGTGCCTGTGCTGGTATGTTCTGAGCTATTCTATTTCCTTGATTCTGAAATTTTCATCTGCTTATTTCTTAGGCAAATTTACTAACCAATGTATTCAAGAGTTACAAGCCAATCCTGATGTTGAGGGAATCTATGAGGATGGTCTTGGAGGTGTAAATGCTGCTTCTGAAGGGCCAGAAGCAATCCAGTTTGTTCTTTTTCTTCATTTTCAGTGGACTGATAGTGAATATATCAACCATTAGAACTAATGCCACTTGGGGACTTGCACGCTTGAGTTCCAAAGCCAAGCTTGAATATACAAATGTTACGTATGTACTATTAATGTTGATATAGTTGGACCAACTGATATTGTGTTATATAGAGCAACCAATTTCACATTTCATTATGATTCTAAAGCAGGTCAAGGATCTGATATATATGTTCTTGGTCTGTTTTAAATGAAAACTACAAAATTTGTTCTTTCTAATACTTTGCTCAGATTCAGGTGAGACTATTTGACAAATAAACCAGTCATCATTTATGCTAGAATTTGTACAGGTGTCTATCTTGACCATGTAAGTTGCTATAATTGATTACCTCTCCAAGTTTCACTCAGTGTTATTTCAGACTGACTTTGATGGACGTGCAAGGTGGGGAGCTACAGTAGTTGGAAAGCCAGGTGTAGATGATAATGGTCATGGAACATTCTGTGCGTAAGTGGTTGAGCCTTGAATCAACTCTCTCAACTTTAACTGTAGCAAAGTGGAGCTGCAGCTGGTACTACATATGGTGTTGCAAAAAAGGCCAATATTATTGCAGTCAAGGTATTAGATAGTGCTGGGTGAGATTTTGATGTCTTTGCACTTTGCTTGCTATTCACCATCTCTAACTCCTCTCTTTATGATAGCCGGAGTTCAACTTCCAATGCGTAAGTGAACATTGAGGTTTTTTGCATTGCTACTTATTTATACCTGTAATCCAGGATTGCTGGATTAGATTATGTTTATAAATCAGCCCAGGCCTCTGGTCGCCCTTCTGTCATTTCCTGTTCACTTACATGGAATGCACATCAGCTTCTTGATGATGTTATTGAGAAAGTATGCATTTTCTGCTCTTTTACAAGCATCAATCTAGTGCAAAAGGCTGATTATAATAATTCTAGCTGGCATATTATGAGATTCCTGTTGTTGTGAGCAGTGACCCCTTGTTCTTTGTAGAAATTTCTGGATCTAGCACATGATTAGGTGGCAGCAGGCAATTTTGGAAAAAATGCAAGCCTTTATTCTCCTGGTCGTACTCCAAGTGCAATCACTATTGCTGCATCCAACATTGTGGATCAACAAATTGCAATGTCAGATTATGGGGTTGCTGTTTTCATGTTTGCTCCAGGCAGAAACATCATTAGCACTTATATTGGAAACAAAGATGTGAGTCTAATTGGCAGCAATTTCTTTAAAAATATATGCTCACTAGATGTCTCAAAAACTGCCCAGGCAACTGCAATTAAATCAGGAACATCTGCAGTATGTATGTTTCCATTCAATAAAAGCTATTGATGCAGAAATTAGTTATCAATGTACAGTCTGCTGCTTATGTTGCAGGCATTGTTGCCACTTTCCAAGAATATGGAAAGATGTCTATCAATCAGATGAAGTATAATCTGGATGATGTGTCTTTAAAAAATATTCTGGCTGTTTGTAAGGTCATCATCTTCTATATATGTCACCTGAGCTAATCAAGGTAAAGCTCCAATGACTTCAAACAGGCTTGCACAGAATAGATATACACCAAATAAGGAACAAGAGTAGTACTATTGAAGCATGCTACATTAAACTGGTGTGAAGCTTGAACCTTTCTTATTTGCCTGACTCTCTTACATAAGTAACAGGGAAAGAGTTATATGTGCTCAAACATATGGGATCCCCACCAAAAATCAAAGTGGATCACATGTTTTTCAAGCATCTTTTCATAATGTTATAAAACTTTCTTCTATGAGCTTCCTTACCAAAATTGATAACCACTCACATGACTTGTGCAATTGTTTGACCAGCTTTGAGAACTTTCCTCATAATCCTCCCTACGATGCTTGCAGCTCTTAATCATAATCCCAGTTGTTCTTTGTATGTTAAACTCTTTTTCTTTAGGCTTGCTTCAGCTCAGTACCACATTTAACTACCAATCACTTGAATACCATGAATGTACATAGGCTCTAACCTCTTTGTGTTCACTTGGTGTGCATCCAGCTACCACATCTTGACAGTATCAAATCCCAGGCACAGTTGTATAGAGCCTGTTTTTCCTTTATCATGCTGTGCACACCCCCTACTCAAGTCCTATTTGTGTTAAAACTTTTTACATGTCACTGGCAGCATATTCTTTGTAATCTGAATAATGACATTGATGACAAGCAGGAAAATGAGCCTGCTGTTAAGGAGACAGATCATATCTCCTAGGAAGGCACCAAGGATGAAGTCAATGAGAATGGTGTCAAACTGGTGGCATATAAAAACAAGTACTATACTCATGATAGTGATAGTGAGGTCTTATTTGCCCTTGCTGAAGAGTCACTTGAGACCATGTGTGTGGTTGATCTGGTGATCAACAACAATGTCCCAGGTCATGGATCCACAAAGGAGGTCTGTATGTGCAAGATCAAGGTTCTTGTGTCCAAGGAAACCTTGGAGCAACCTGTCCTGAAGGCGCTGGATAAGGACTGCCTAGTAACATGGGTGGGGGCAAATGGCCACAATGCATGAATGTTATGGGACTCCAGTAGTACTACTTTCAGAATAATGCCAGCCTTTGCACATGTAGCCAGGGTGAGGGTGTTGCCTTTAGTGACACCCATTACCCTCCAACTAGATATAATAGGAAGTCATTCCATTGTTAATTTCAGTGCTAGAGTGACTATTCATACTCTGGATGAGTATCAAAATGTCTATATAGACATTGCAAACTTTGACAGGTATGATATGATTATTGGTACCCCATTCATGCAGTGATAGGCCCCAGAAGTGGCTGAAGACAGAAAATGTCAAAATACACATTCCCAACATGATGCAACTAGTCACATGCCAGGAGCACATGACTTTCACTTTCACATTCCATTCTTACTTACATTCATATTATATACAAGCCAAACAAGCAAAGCCAACCATGCACTAACAAGACCATTTTCTTGTTATTCCATTTCTACTTTACAAGGTTTTCATTAACCACATCAGCAACACACTCCTGACATGAGACAATCTTACTTATAAATATTACTGATACAAAAACAAAACACTATGGACTATTCCATATTACAAAAACATTACTTACTTTTCATATATAAGTACTACCAAAACTGGACTACTCCAGGCAATCAATAGGTTCACTCTTTACTGCAATGCTGCTGCCTCAGCACAAAAGTCTTTCCACCACCAAAGTTTCTTATCACATACAACCCTAATCTAGGGTATTTCCCTCCTGAACGTCTGCCATTGGGCCAAGTCCTTACTGCTGGGCAAATCTCTATTGCTAGTGTGCTAGCCAAGTCTGCTGTTGGGCCCTGCATACTGCCAATTTTTGGCAGTGTTCCCTCACTAGTACTTGACCATGGTCAATTCCCTTGCTAAGTTCCCCTTTGCTACACTTTCCAATTCCTTCCTGACCATCCTCCTGACATACATTTTCCCAAGTAGTACTCCCAAATCCCCTTTTCAAAGCTGAGCACCTTCCCAAAGTCCCTTCCCAAAATATCTATAATTCCCTCTCCTTTGATACTTTAAGACCCCATTCTGATCCCAAAACTGTTGAGTACAGTTCTAATACCTAGGAACCTGCCAGGACAAGCCCTTTGCAACACACACTAGTGCACACCCCCTAAAGACTCATCTGGGTTGTTGTATCCTTTGGAGTTGCCTTGCTCCTTTGCCCCTGCACACATCTAGACCAGTCTGCACACTATCAGCAGTCCAACAATGTTCTGTTGGACTTTTTAGGCAGCCAGGTTGTTATCAATGGAATTGCAACTCCAGCTCAGCAATTGGAGCTGAAAGATACAGACAGATGAATTTGTCACTTTTGAACAGTGGAGAAGCACTGAGATGAGCCTCAGTGACTCCATGGTGGCACTATGTGTGCCACCATCGAGGAGGTGGCTGATGAGGATGCAGTGAAGGCTCAAAAGAAAACTGACCTGCCTCAGGCTAGGTGAGAAGGGACAGGTACATGTCCCTTATTGCAGACTTTTTACATTGATATAGGCAGAACAAGCATTCTGGTCAGTACTGAAAAGTTTGAATCAAGTATGTTACTAATTTGTTGGAGTGCACAAGATTAGTTAATATTGTAATACTCGGTAGAGCAAGAGAAGTGACAACGCTGCGAGCTTATGCCCCAAGGCAAGTACTACACATGCGTCCATTGTCAATTGCGCTTCGAATTACAGGCCCTGATATGCATCAAAACAGAGCATCTGTGGGCGCCGTGCTGTTCGGAATATATGCGACAGAGTCGTAAGTCCGGGGAACTGATCTTAAAAGAGGCGAAGATGGACTATGCATGGAAATTAAAGGGTCGAATTTCTTTGGGTATGGTTCAAGTCTATAACACCTGTCAGTAGAAAGTGGCTGAACTTCAAGCAGCAGCGTACCCCCTTCTCATGGCGGATGCCGCCATACGCTTCGCGCACTTCTTGCCTTGGTGGTATTCATGACGCACAGCTTCATCAGCCAACTTTTGCGAAACTATTGCCTGAGAACGAGATCTATAAAACACGAAATATAGCCTAAGTTTGTTTACCTCGACTATGTCTAGTACGGTGCCAACTCGATCAGAAGATTTGTAGCTGAACGTAACAAGACTTGCCTTGCAATGAAACCACACCAATGGCGCCTCCCGCCCGACCGGGTGTAGTGCTAATCAATAATAGAGGAGCAAGGCTGGTTTGGCTTGAACGGATGGTTTAGTTTGATTATGATTAGGTCCAAAAGGTGTGAATTCACAAATGGTCCAATGCCTGCAGACAATTCATGGTTGGATGTACCTCTGGTAAAAAGGAAAGCTCGAAACTCGAAACAGGAAGAGCCTTGGAAGAGTCGTAAGTTAAAAGCTGCACGGTGAGACATCAGCTGGTGTCATTGAGATATTGAAGTAGGAATATACCTTGTCCTTGACAGACAACAGGCCGATAAACGTGGTTGGGTCGTTTGGACCATGGACGAGAAAATGAGTCTGTCCACTTAGGAGGCTAGATCTGATGTGAGTGCTATGGAACGTTCGAAGGATATGACATACATGACATCCACTTTCGCCTGGTCCAGAATACAATCTGAGTCCAAGGTTACGGTGTCCTGTTATCGCCAAGTCAATACTGACTCGGGAGAGACCAGGCAGCACTCACTGTCATTGGTGTCATAACGGACTCGACCTTTTTAGTATTGAGCTCCAATACACCGTTGATAATAGCGATTTCATTGTCACGAAGGGGCTCTTCACCAGTACGATGAAGCTGAAGAAAGGACTTGAGTTCTTCTTTCTTATAGGTGTTATGTTCCTTCCCTCGCAACGCCCAATCAAGTATTCTTGCTATTGGGTACGCAATAGGCGCTGTCAATAAACCCGGAGATTCAGTTTTAACAGTAGCCGGGTTTAAAAAACAAAGCAGTGCTAACCAAACATCCACATCAGGGTAGAAATAAATGGAGCACATTTGGCACCGATAGCGAGTCCGTAGCGAACGCAAACTGCTTGCGCAATGATTCTAATTAGATCGGCCGATTTGAACACGTCTTGAATCACAATAGGGATATACGTACTCTCTAAGGTTGCAACAGCCGCAAAGTGAGTCAAAGTACCGAAAGCTTAAACAACACGCACCCAAAAATGACTATCGTGGCGTTCAATGAAACTTAATCGGAGCACGTAACGTAACTCACCGATGGTCATTGTAGATATTATTATTGCCGATCTCCCTCCACCAGTCTGTAAATTGAAATGACACAAATGACGTTACATGATTGACTCGAGCTTACGATGTCGTCCAAAAATATCGGCAAACTTTCATTGATGACCTAAGAAAAGTGAGTTTGAACCCTTGTCCTGTTTCTCTGGGTTTCTCAAGGACTTACCACGTTACACAGAAGTAGGACCTTGGCTGATGGTCGATTGCACTCCCAAGATGTCGTTGAGTTGATGACTTACTACGAGAATCCAATGACGCCCTTTCGAAACGAGCTTGAGAACTATGACGCATCGCGAGTCAGAGTAAACAAAAATTATGCGGACAAGAAGCGCTTTCATACCCTTCTCGGCATTCTCCTTCTCAGTCGAATTCGATGACGCAGTCGCCAAGACACGAAGATGGAGTTCGTCTAGTCCCATAAGTCCAAGGGTCAAGCTACATGAATGACGATGAGTAGAAAGACCGTGTACCCAAAGAAAACATCACGTACCCCGCAAATACACCTCCAGCCAGAACCAGAGAAGCACTGATGGTCAATCCATACAAGAAAGCATATAATTTCGAGTCTGGTTCCGGTACAACCTGTTGCTCGGCCATCGTACGCACGAAAGTAGCTCCTCTCAAAATCATGGCGAAGTGAGGAGAAGATACCCTCTTCCAGCTTCAATAATCACAGAATAGTTGTTTCTTAGGAGCTGATGTATGCCCTAGGTGGACGAATTCCAGTTCAATCCCGACAGCTGACCATCCTTTTGAGGATCACGGATGTTTGGACATGATTCCGAGCTGGACTTCCGAGTGTCTCAACGGTCATCCGGGGTCATCCGGGGGTCCCAAGAATAAACGAAACGTCTGGCATTCGCGGCAGGAAAGCCCTCTTGTTATCGGTTCTGACAGTACTCTGGATAGATTCAGATCAACCTCCACAGCCCCGGAAACTGGGCCTTGAAGTTGAGTTAAATTTGCCATTGGAAGGACCGGGAGATAGTGAGGGGAAAATGCCTAAGTAGATTGATAAGGGAAAGCTATCGAGCGGCAGAAGTAAGAATTTGCTATTAGGAAGACCTAGAGCCAGTGGGCGTAATGTGATTTCATAGCGGAAAGTGACTCCAAAGTGCGGACAGATATAGAAATACACTAGTCATTCTGCAAGTACTATGCACTTATGGTCATTGCAGCTTCTCGTTGTAGTCCGAGTCGGAACTTAAGAGTTTTAAGCTTGCGTCACCAACGGCAGCGTCGAAGCGAGACTTGACTTTCCATCTTGAGTTTGGAACAGAGAGGATATGTCCAGGTTCCACATTCCGGTAGAGTCAGGCTTGTAAGTTGGAGTCCATGAGTCATTCAGTACCCGTATCAAACTTCCCGGAGAGAGGACCTCAGGCGTTTGAAAAAAGCAGCCAGGAAATTTTTACTACGATTGGTGACAATCCGACGAAATTGACATGGACTTGAAGGGGTATGCAAGTCTGACGAAAGATACTCGCAGACCGGATTTGATCATGATTACCCCATGCACTTCTCTGCACTTCTCTGCTTAGAAGTTCCGTCGACGTCACGAGTCCGCCATCCCGCCAAGCCTTTCACAGCATATGACAGTCAATCGTCAAGTTGCGCATTTTCGTCTTTCTTAGTCTAAGCAGTGTTGGGGCCAAAATTTGGAAGAGACCTTAGAGAGGCATGGTGAGTGACTCTGAGACTTGCGTAGAGTCAAGGACGACTCGCCGGATGCGGGACCGATCGGCTCGGACAAGATCTATGACTATGTTTATCTCCTGCTTATCTCAAAATTTTTGAAACGGAAGCGTTTTCTGGGAAAACTATGATAGTGTCAAGCCATCTGGTTGCTCCTGGATAGAGGTGTCTTTCCTTGGAAAGTTCGATGTCATCTTTCACCAGTCTTCTATTCGCACCCCTTCTATGTATCGCCTCATCGATCAACCCCAGAATCGCGTCTCCAGACTTGATATCGAACCCACAACTCAGTGTTTCTTTTCTTCCTTTTCTTGGGCATTCGCCGTTAATATGATCGTCTTTGAAAGGGGCATTGAAATACACTTTGGTGGCACAAAAAATCACCTTCTGGCTTCTAGTAACAGTCGCGATAAACGCGGACGGGCTGTCGCATAGTCTGTCATCTGACGCTTGCTGTTGTCAACATCAGTGCGCCTTCTGATGAGTACCCGCTCTACAAATGATCCAAGTTCTCAGATTTTCCTGTTGTCCGACCGTCCTTTGACGAAGGGTGTTTCTCAAAGGGGGCGAAAAATGGCCTTTCGTGGAATTTCAAGCAATCATGACTCACAATTCACATTCAGCCGATGCGGCGCAACGAATATAGTACCCCTCTGTTGGAGTACCATTAGACGGTCCCAAACGGTCCCAATCAGGCTTTATCAAGCTCCGAGTCATATCGGTCTGCCCTTCTTGTTTTCAAGTTGATCATTTCAGGAGACATACATTAACTCTTTGTTTCAGACTCTCTATTCTCTATTTTATGATTTTAGACTTTTCATATCATCCATCATTCTCATCGCTTTCAATCGAACATAATATGAAGTCAAGGATGGCTCGACCGGGCCGCCTGGAGCGTCAACAATACATCGCTTGAGTGTACGAGATCGGAACGCCGCATCTTCTCGAACTTGAACTACCATCTACATGCTCTACGCTCGCTCTTTTAGCATCCACCCAGCCACACATCATTATACTGACATTTTGACATTGATTCATTTCCATAGTTACTATTTGGTATCCTCTGTCTGCGTCATCGACGGGTGTCTCCTATTCGTCGCCCTGAGTTAGCATCTTAGACGGGGCTCAAACCCATTGTGACATGTGTATATTGACTAGTAACTACAATACACTCTGCCTTTTCTACGTTAAATGAAGAGCACGAAATAAAGATTCACCGATGGCCCAGATGATCGATTCAAACTTCTCGACTACTGACTTACTGATTTCGTGAAGTCGTGAGTTTCTATGTTTTGGCCGTCGGGAGTGCTATGTTCTATCTTGTAAATTCCAAGTGAATCAATTGAGCCATAGTACAACATAGGTCTGACGCTCCTCCTAACTTCGTCTTCTGTAGTCAGGTAACAAGCGCGCGCTTCACGACGTCCACTCCTTCCAAATCTGGAAGGACCCTTTTGTCCGTGCCCATCAGATCTTCAGACACGTCAATCCGGAATTTCTCCTTAAATTCTACCTCCATCCCTCTTTCTACTGCCCTAATCTCTTTTAATCACTGGACACGACATATTCTAGCGTGAAAGCGCACGAGTTTCCATGTCTGGACATGTTAGAGCACGAAGACCGGCTTCACCACCTCTAGGGGTCGCTCATGCAGCGCCGGTAGCTTCTCAGCGATTTCCGCATCCTCGGAACGACCACTTGGATGCAGATGCACGGAGAGCGGCGGCATCAAATGGATATCTACCAGGGAAGAGCAAACGATACCCACCGGGCGGGCTGAGTCTGACTGGGGGTGAGGTGAAGCTACTGTTCATTCTCGTCCTCGTGGCAGCGGGTGTGCGGTTATTTCGACTCTCGAAGCCACATAGTGTTGTGTGAGTCTATATATATTTCTTTCCATACATTATCTGACAGGAAGTAGCTTTGATGAGGTTCACTTCGGTAAATTCGCGTCAAAATACATCAAGACGCAGTACTTCGTCGACGTGCATCCTCCATTAGCAAAATTATTGATCACGCTGGCGGCATTTGTCTTTGGATATGATGGACAATTTGACTTTAAGGAAATTGGGAAGTGAGTGCGAGGTTTTAATCCCTCGACTTCCAGGTTGGCTCAATGACTGTTGTAGAATATACGAACATGTACCATACGTTGGGATGCGCATGGTCCCCGCGACGCTGGGCGTTGCGACAGTTCCTCTAGCTTACCTTACCCTACGTGCCTTGGATTGTCGGGCTACCACCGCTCTTTTAGTCTCTCTCTTCATCACTTTTGAAAACGGCCTCATCACTCAATCGCGTCTCATCCTCCTCGATTCTCCCCTCATTTTCTTTACAGCACTCACCACCTTCCTCTGGACCGGCTTCTGCAACGAAGACAAACACAAGCCTTTCACTTCGTCCTGGTGGACGTGGCTCACACTCACTGGATTTTCCCTCGGCGCAGTCGTCAGCTGCAAGTGGGTTGGTCTTTTCACGATCGCTACGATCGGCGTGAGCACAGTATTACAATTGTGGAACCTCCTTGGTGATCTTCGCGTCCCTCCGAGGTTGTTCGTTCGACACTTCATGGCACGGGCGATCTTTCTTATTGCCATACCGATTGTGTTCTACATGACGATGTTTCAAATCCACTTCCTCATTCTTGAGAACTCGGGGGATGGCGATGGATTCATGAGCTCTGAGTTCCAACATACCCTTGGCGGCCGGAGGATGGTAGACACGTATGCTGATGTGGGCGTTGGATCATTGGTGACGATTCGCCACCTGAACACCCAAGGAGGATATCTCCACTCACACGCTCACACTTACCCCGGCGGAAGCAAACGTTTGTGCTGCCTTGCCTTCCGATGCTACTTACTGACTTCTTCCTACAGAACAACAAGTCACTCTTTACCCCCACCGCGACGGAAACAACGAGTGGCGGATCTTCAATGCTTCAGAACACTCAGGCACTTTTGACTGGTCCTCCGAACCCCTCTCATACATCACCCACGGCACCCGCATCAAGCTCAAGCACGTCGCGACCGAAAAACACCTCCACTCACATGACCATCGGCCACCTGTCTCAGACGTTGACTTCCAAAACGAAGTTTCAGCCTACGGTTTGCCTGGTTTTGCGGGCGACGCGAACGATGACTGGTATGTCGAGATCGAGCATGGTGACAGGCGTGACAGCGAGTCGACGAAGCGCCTTCGCACTCTTCGGACCGTCTTCAGGCTCAGGCATACACTTACCGGATGCTACCTTTTCTCACACAAAGTCAAGCTTCCAGATTGGGGGTTCGAGCAGCAGGAGGTGACGTGTAACAAGAACGCGGTCAAGGCGAACTCGTTGTGGTACATTGAGACTGCCCAGCACCCTGTTTGTAAGTTCCACTTCCCCACCGTGTTTCTGAACTTCGTTCATGTCGTATAGTGCCTCCGGACGCACCAAAGGTCAACTACAAGCTCCCCGGATTCTTCGGCAAGTTCTTCGAGTTGCAGCAGGTTATGTGGACCACCAACGCTGGATTGACGGATCGTCACACATACGACTCCCGTCCTGACGCGTGGCCGCGCCTTCTCCGTGGAATTGTCAGTCTTCTTTCATTCTCTGTCATTCAGTTTTTACCTACAAGCCACAGAACTTCTGGGTCAAAGACCACCGTCAGATATATCTCATCGGTAACCCCGTAGTGTGGTGGCTGAGCACGGCCGCTGTCGTCGCATACGCTACAGTACGCGGTTTCCTCATCCTTCGTGCCCAGCGTGGCTATCGTGACTTCGACAACAGTGCGTTGGCCTCTTCTATTTCTCCAGCTTTCATTGACAAATCTCTCCAGCCAAAGTCGTGAAATATGACTCTCTATGTGGCTTCCTTTTCATCGGCTGGTTCTTGCATTACTTCCCCTTCTTCATCATGAGCCGTCAACTCTTCCTGCATCATTACTTCCCCGCGTTGTACTTCGCCATTCTGCTTAGCGGTGCCGTGTTTGACCTTGTGACCTCAACCCTGCGCCCGAAGATTCGCCTGCAGATTGCTGCTGTGTTCATCATACTCGCGATATGGCAGTTCTCGCGCTTCAGCCCGCTTGCATATGGGACGCCTTGGACAAAGAGCAAGTGCCTTAGTGCCAAGTTGCTTAAGACATGGGACTTTTCTTGGTGAGTTCAGCTCTCGATAAAGGTTACACAGCCTCTCAAGATAGCCTCTTCCCTCCAGTAATGACTTCTTCGACGATGTATGTGATGTCTTGGCTTCTGTCACCAAATCGCGAACTAACGTCTATCATAGTATTCACAGTACGACCATATCGCTGCAACGCCAGCAAAGTCGCAAATCCCTGTCGCTCATACAACAGTCGGCGGCGCGGCAGACGGACGCCCCGCGATCATCGTCCCTCACGGCATCGACAACGAACCTTTCAATCCCCACGACCACCTCGCTCAGAACAACGCTGACGCTGCACGTCAGGATGGCGGTGACGCTGGTGACTCTGAGACTACAGGCGTGCGCGGGGAGAATGTTCCCGAGCCCGGGCGGAACGTGTTTGACCGTCCGGATGCAGGAGCGGATATGAAGAGCAAGAATGAAGAACATGTTCCACAGGAAGCGTTGCCTACAACTACGAAGGAGGTCGTTGCGGTTGCTGGTGGTGGAGGTGGGGTTGATGTTGGTGTTGCTGCGCCTATTGTTGGTGGGACTAGTGCTGAGAAGAAGGATGGTTTAGTGAAGGAGAAGGAGGACATCACGCAAGAGGATAAGAATTCATCGAAGGAGGATAGTGGCACCACCACTACAGAAACTACGGAAGCTGGTCATGAGAAAGAAAAGCCTGTCGTTGCTGGACCGCTTGGAGAGGCGGAGCACGAGGCAAAGAAAGCCGCTGAGGAATTGTTTCCTGGTGAAGTGCGGCGATGACGACCAACCTTGGTCACATCATAGTTATATATTCGAACTGGCCTTCGTCATTAGTCGATTTGTATGTGTCCTCGAGGATGTTATTTATATAATGCACATAGGTTGCTCCGCATACCAGATTACCTGAACTGGAAAGACTGCACACTTACACTTTGGCGTGTCGGATATAGGTCGAAAGGTGCAAATGAGGTATAGATATCAACTCTCAAATACAAAAGAAGTAACCATCTAAGCAGCAAAGGCCTTGCCCTTCTCGATGTTCTTCTTCAGCTCAGGAAGGCAAGCCTCAAGGAGCTTCTTTTCCTGAGCGGTGAGTTCGCCAATGGGGTGGATCTTCTCAACACCGTTGACCTGCGATGCGTTGTCAGAAAGGTGTATTTGAGTGTACAAGAATGGGGAAACATACGCCGAGCTCAACATTGGAAGCGAAGAAGTCAACACCCTGGTCAGCAAAGAGAGGGCTCTTAACGAAAGTGGGGGTGACGACACCCTTCTCGCCGTTCAAACCGCGAAGAAGGGCATTGGCGAACTTGGCACCAGCGTAAGCCATGGAAAGGGTAGCGCTTCCAGCACCATCCTTAGCCTTAACGACCTCATCACCACCGAACTGGATGCGGTGAACGAGTTTGTCGTACACCTCACCAGCGATAGATTTGCCGTGGGCATTTTGGGAAAGGAGGGGGACGATGGTAGGGCCGCTGTGGCCACCGATGACGGTGACGGCGGTTTCCGAGGTCTTGGCTCCTGAGACACCAGCGAGGAAGCGGGTGGCACGGACGACGTCGAGGGTGGTGACACCGAAGAGGTGGCCGGGATGGAAGACACCAGCTTTCTCGAGGGTGGCGGCGACGATGGGAACGGTGGAGTTGACGGGGTTGGAAATGACGAGAATGTGAGCATCGGGGGACACGCGGCCGACAGCGGCGGCGAGGTCACGGACGATGGAGGCGTTGGTCTGCAATTTGCAGAAGTAATTTAGGAATAGCAGAGTAATAAATGTGAAATAGACGTACGTTGAAGAGATCATCACGGGTCATCTATAATAACGTTAACAAACGGTTACACTTGCCATACTTGAGAAAAAAACTCACGCCAGGCTAAAGAGACCCAAGATTGAGTCTAAAGGCTATAATTAGATAGAGTGAAGAAGCCTCACCTTACGGGGGACACCAGCAGGAATGACAACCACCTTAGCACCCTCAAGGGCTTGGTCGAGCTGATCAGCGGCATAGCCATTGACCTCGAGAACGCTTGTCCTTCAGTAATCTGTTGACGAAATAAAATTTCGAAAACTCACCTCGCTGGAAGTGTCAACGTGGCTGACATCGGCAGCGACACCAGGTGCGCCACGGATATCGTACAAGCTCAAAGAGGTCACTAGAGGGTCATTCTTGAGCAGAAGAGAAAGAGGCTGTCCGATTCCTCCTCCAGCGCCGAGGACGGCGACCTTGAAATTGCGCGCAGCCGACGAGGAGAACAAGCGAGAAGAGGGTTGCGCAAGGGCACGGACAGCAGAGCGGGCGAACATGGTCCTTCTAATTTTTAGTAGAGATGGTGAGAGTTGACAGTAAAGAGAAAACTGGCTTCCGCGGAAGCATTCCGTTGGAATCCGATCCGACATTAATGCGTCACGTGGTATTGTGGTCGGCTCAACCGGTGGCGGTTACCCGGCCACCGAGCTCCCCAACGTTGAAGTTGACCACGACGGCAGCCCGTGTTTTTCCCACTGAACGGCTTGACGCAGCCCGAGAGAACTGCCTCCGATTGATGGCTACAGACTTCTGGTCGAGTTCGCATTAGTGAGATCAAGAAGTGCCTCCTTTGAATCCAACTTATGGATATATGGCCCGTCAGTAAACGATGGATAGTTGACCGCGCAACATTGAAGCAAGCAAGGGTAAACGACCTGCAGTACGTTGATGATCCTGATTACTTGGATTTTCTCGCGATCTACTTCGGGAATGGTGAGTGGCTTGAGTTCTTTACGTGGTTTGGCCCGCAAAAATACGACTCTTCTTGGTTATGATGAGATTATACATGGAACTGTAACCCAGCTAGGCCACGAGACTTTAAGGAACCAAGATATTACCTTTGAAATTACTCTCCTTTCATTTTTCCGGTTCAGACCCCTAACACAACACGTTCCTTCAAGTTTCTACTGAGCAATAATCAATTATTTCGTTATTTTGAATCTGTTTGAGAGCTAATCAGATTTTTTAGCCATATCAAAACTTGGGAAGAAACTTGGACTGCGGCAACGAGTCATTGCAACTGCATCAGTGTTCTTTCGACGATTCTATCTAAAAAATGCGTACTGTGAAACAGATCCCTTCATGATAATTGCAGCTTGCTGCTATGTCGCTGCAAAGGCGGAAGAATCCCCTGTTCACATCAAGAATGTTGTCTCGGAATCAAGATCATTATTTAGTCGTAAGCCTTCTCTACAGCTTCGTCTTTGGGTAAGTGAAATTGATACACGTTCCAGAGGAAGCTTATAGTGCCAAGTACTTCACATCGGACCATACCAAGTTGGCAGAAATGGAATTTTACCTGGTAGATGACTTGGAATGCGATCTTGTTGTCTTTCATCCCTACCGCACACTCCTTACACTCTGCAGGAAAGAAACAGCGGAGTCTTCGTCCCTTTTCGGCTCTGAGGAGGGGGAGGCGGACGAGGTAGGAACTGGACTTGGTACTGATGAGGGTCCGAGATACTGGGGGACCGGAGAGGGGCAGCTTGAGCTCACTGAAAACGCACTTCAGACCGCTTGGTAACCTCAAAATCTTCTCCTCTCCGTGACTCATGAACTGACCTCGTTCAACCGAAGGTTCATTATAAACGATACATATCGTTCCGACCTATGCCTCCTCCACCCACCACATATCATCGCTATCGCTGCACTGTACCTAACATTCGTTATACACAGCCCACCAAGCAAAACTCCCAGTGCCACCTCCGCCGACGTCTCTGCACCTCCAACTCCCATACCCCAACCCCGGCGTTCATCACGGCAGCATCCGCCGTCCCCCGAGGAGACCAAACCCGAAGATAAATACCAAGACCCCATATCCTTCTTCGCCGAACTCAACGTCTCCCTCCCGCTCGTCGCAACCGTCGCCCAGGAAATAATCTCCCTCTACACGCTATGGGGTCGATACAAAGAGAACGGAGCGCCGGACGGGGGTAAAGGGCAGGGCCAGTCGCCGTTGTCTGGGACTAATAGTAGTGGGGTCGTAAGCCCGGCTAAGAGGTCAGTTGCGGGGAGTAATGTCGGTACTCCGATGGAGATAGATGAGACGGAGGGGTATAGTGAGGAGGAGTATATGACGCCCAAGTTTTTGTCGAAGTTGTTGTTGAGGATGAGGGAGGTGAGGTTAGGTGAAATGGCGCATCAGGCGGGTGGGAGGCCGGTGGCGATTAATAAGATGTTGGAGAGGGCACAGGCGGCGGGGTGAGATTTGAGGTCAGTAATTTTGTGAGTGTCGCGTGGTTTATAGATGGTGCGTGACAAATCTTTTAGTTGGGGAATGACGGTTTTCTAACTGGTTTTTCTCGTTATGGCTGTTCCTCAATTAGTCACCTACGTAGTTTGTAGTGAAAGAGTTCTGTGAATTACGCGCAAGGTGAATCAATCACACTGTTCGTATCTTCAAGAAGGAATACTGTGCAGTAAAGAAAAACAACGAACTAACCGAATGAAATCCAAGGTAAGTGCAACTGTACTCATATCTATTTACATTTGTGGTAGCCGCTCGAGGCTCAGCAATAAGATGACTAACATCCCATTTTCCGCTCGGTCAATCGCCGCATTATGATAACATATCAAAGCTCCATCGGAGACAGTCCTGTTGAAAACGCGGATAGCCTCTTTGCGCTTGGATGATGGTGATACGGGCGAATTATTGCCTGAAGAGTCGAGTAGCATCTTGAAGACTTCAAGGCCTTGTCTCCATACTTCATATGGGCACTGATTAGATCAAGTCGTCATACAATCTGATCCCCATCATGATCAAACTTCAATCAGTAACACACTTACCGCGGCATCCAAGGGCACATCTGTAACATGTGGGCGCCGCGGCGTTTGGTTAAGCCAACCCCTTGATTCCCCGCAGCAATCAGTACGGAGGCTATCTCTCCCTACTATTCTGACGTCTGTACCCATGGCCTCGAGGCCAAGATTCTATAGTAGAGCTATCACCCTGAGCAGTTTTGTCTTGCTTGCAGCTCTTGTCACAACTTCAGCATTACTGCTCTCTCACGCTGGTTTCTCTCGAGCTATCGACGAACTCATTGTCCATCATCCTGGCCAACGCTTTAATTCTAATGGACCTAGTATACAAAACAGATTTTCTTGGAATTTGGTCAGCTTTTCTCCCATTCGTAGTAAACATGAATTAATTACACATCTACTTAACAGGTCGAGCCTTCGGAAACTCTTATCTGGCATCCATGTTATGAAAAGTTTCAATGTGCTCGCCTGACAGTATGTTAATACCTTTGCCTCATACACCCACCTACTTTTGACATTTAATCACAGGTACCTTTGAATTATTCCGATCCGGGTGGAGAGAAAGCAGCAATCGCACTCACGCGTCTCCCTTCATCTTTTCCGCAAGACTCTCCCCAGTATCGTGGCCCCATCCTAATCAATCCAGGTGGCCCTGGTGGCAGCGGAGTTCAAATGGTCGTACGTACTGGAGAGCTCCTTTCCACCGTCATTGGTCCAGAATTCGATGTTCTTGGTTTTGATCCTAGAGGTAGGAGTTCACGTATCAGTCCTCATACGTTGAGATATTCACTCCCCGTAATTCCAGGGGTCGGGCGTTCAACACCAGGTGCTTCGTTCTTCGAGACTGCATTGGAAAGAGAACTTTGGAGCGGTATCACGGATGGTTTCAAAGTTATAAACGCATCCTCGGGCGATCTCGCACGAGCGTGGGCTAATGCAGCAATCAATGGGAAGCTTGCATGGGAGAGGCAACCAGAGATTTTGGGTCACATTAATACGGATCAGACTGCCAGGGACATGCTTAGCATCGTGAATGCGCATGGGAGAGAAAAGTTGTCATATTGGGGCTTCTCGTTCGTCCTTTGACATCTCCTTATGAGAATCTATTCACAATTGACTTAGATATGGGAGTGTCCTTGGAGCCACCTTTGCTTCAATGTTCCCTGTGCGTGAGCTTCCCTTTTTTTCCTTGCATCTTGCTCATACAGAGATTCCGTCAGAACAACATCGAGCGCTTGGTAATTGATGGAGTCGTGGACATCGAGAATTATTATCAAAGTAAGTCCTCCGATACGCTTAAAAATGGTCTCAGCAACTGTCGTCGACTCCTCTCTTTCCATAGCCCGTTGGTCTACCAATCTGATTGACACATCGAAGACGATGAACTATTTCTTTACCTCCTGTCATGCAGCAGGACCTGAGATATGTCCTTTTTACGCACCTACTCCAGATCTAATCGCCGCAAACCTCACCAAATTATATGAAAGCGTCAAAGCACGCCCTATGCCCGTACGTACTCCAACCTCCTATGGCCTTGTGGACTATACCCGCCTGCGCACATCTATCTTTTCTTCCCTCTACAAGCCGTGGGCCGCATATCCTACTCTTGCCAACGCTCTTGCGGCACTTGCGCGAGGCGATGGCGCGCCTTTGTTCTCGATGTATGATCTTCCGAAGTTCCAATGCGACTGCGGCCCAGATTCCGAGGATTCTCGACTTGGGAAAGACGCGTCGACTACCATTTTGTGCAACGACGGTGATCCTATATCCAGTAAATTTGAAGACCTGGAGGAGTACTTCGAAGACGTGATGAAGAACTCAGAATGGTTCGAAATCTGGGCAAACATCAGAACATCTTGCACGTGAGCCCTATCATGGTCGTAGATGCCCGATATATGTGAACGCATATCTTCACAGAGGGTGGCCACATGAACCAAAGACTCGCTTCAGAGGTATGTGTTGTTCAGACACCGTTAGATTGAATTTGTATCTTACATGTTTAAAGGTCCTTTTAAAGCAAATACGAGCTTCCCAATCTTGATCGTAGGAAATACAGCAGGTCTATGATTTTGTCATCATTAGTTCCCGTTCTCAATTCACCCCTTGCCATAGATCCGGTAACACCTTTGTGAGCGTAAGTTATCTTGTTTCCTTCGTCTTTCGCTGTAAATTGAATAAGACTACGTTACAGAGCTAAGAAAACGGCTGAGGGGTTCCCCGGTGCCGTAGTCTTGACACAAGACTCTCCTGGGGTATGTGGTTGAACTTGACTCATGTGTTCCACCGGTTTCATGTCCATCACTTGATCAGCATTGTTCCCTGGCTGCACCCTCTGTCTGCACATACGCGCACATTCGTGACTATTTCGTGAAGGGGGCGTTACCACCACCTAACACGATATGTCCGGTTATCGGGACTCCGTTCTCTTCCCTGGACTTCCCCGTAGTTCTAACTGATGATCAGCAGGCTGTTCTAGGTAATACCTTTACCACGGAGGACCGTGCCATATACCAAGTGGCTAGGAAGCTCAGTACGTCCTATGATATTCAACCCCGGTATTAGAGGTGTTTAGAAGATACTGTCTCCCCGAATACCGGAAGAATTTTTGGATATTAAGTATCTTATGAGCCGAACAAAAATTCGTCAAGTTCAGCTTTTGTACGCTGATCCTCTCGACTTCATGGACAATCGTCCCTCTAGACGTGGATAGTCAAGCAACTGCGCTCAAGACCACGCAGACACTAGATGGGCAGGGTGCCGTGTTGAAGGATGGATGTGGGTAGAAGTTGGTGTTCTCTACAGACTTCAGAAAATGCACATTCGATGATGGATGAAGAAATGCCCTTTATACGTTTCTCTCGGTCGCGAGGCGAGAATCGACAACCGGGATCTTGGCGAAGAGTCGTGAGTGTATCAGACAGGAGCTTGAGTCGTGTGTCTGTCGTGATTTCAGGAAGGAAAAGGGGGCGTGATTAATGGACGTTAGGCTCGGGTTAAGTAAACCAAGGAATGGAAGGTCTGATTTAAATGAGGGATGAAAAAATCTACTTCCTGTGACTACAAATCGATGTCCAGTATGGGGAACATAGGACTGGACGCAAGCCGATGTAGGATGTTATTGTCTTCCGGAGAACACGCGTTGGGTCACATGAATAGACAAGACAACAACAACGTGGTGAAGAGCCGCCGATGGAATTGACCGGAATTGTACTACTTATGCACCGTGTGAGAGTCGAACTCAACCACTGTATAGTCATGCTTTATTCTTGCTCAAGCGCTCAACGTCCAACTTCGGCAGCATACATTGAACGTTTAGAAAAGGGGTTCGTAGCTTGAATGGAAAAGGCATCTCCATCTAAGAGTCCGACATGGAAGACAGGTGGTGATACTAGTCAAAGGATGCTTGAAGTATTGGTGCGAACGAATGCGTTTTGGCGGACGGCGAACAGCGGATGGTGAAAGTGAGTGGTCGAGGATCAAGTTATTTTACTGTGTAATAACTTATCCCTTACATAATCATTATACTTCCCAGTTTGGAATTCCAGTCAACCGGCGCACAACTTGATTTGTGGATTCTGCATATCGCACGTTATACGACACGATGGTCGGGATTGTATGGTATCTGACCACCTTCGTGGCTTCAATTTCGCTATTCGGTGGAACTTCGATGAGAGTTTCCACACAGTATCTACTCGGTCTTGGTGAGTTTTCACCGCTAGAAAAAGACAGATCAAAACTGGCTCATTGTGTTGCAGGTATTGGAGATATCACTGGGTGAGTTATTGTTTTAACGGTCGCGTGCCAGAACTGACTGGTTCAGTAAAGACCCGTTGTAGAGACGAACATAATGGTAATCGACATTGATCCGTTCTTCGAGGCGACAAAGCTGATAAGGTTTTATAGGGTAAGGTTTTATAGGGATACGCGTATCTAGAACAGACCGACACTGGTTTGCACATGCGGCAACGTAGTCGCGCTTTCATTATCGTGGAAGCTGCGTCTCCGTCCAACCGGGTCGTCTTCATAAATGTTGGTACAGAACCATGAATAAAGTGTCAGATCTATCATTTGTTGACAGGAAGCAACTAGACATAGCCATGAGTGACACTGGAGTCCGACACTCTATCATTTCCCAACTCTCGACTTTGTACCCTGGAGTATACACCAACAAATGTTGCATTCGTTGGAACCCACCAGCATGCAGGAGTTGGAGGCTATCTTGAGAATCTCCTTCCTCAGGTTACTTCGTTGGGTTATGTGAAGCAGACCGTAGACGCCATTGTTGAGGGGACAATCTTGGCTGTGAAGCGTGCACATGCAAGTCTTGCGTCCGGACAGTTGAGTGTTGGGAACACGACAATTCTAGATGCCAATATCAATCGCTCTCCTACCTTGCAAATCCGGTTGCCGAGAGAGACAGATATCAATATGACCAGGATAAAGGGAATGACAGTCTTGAGGTTCGACGATGAGAATGGAAATGCACGGGGTTTACTCAGTTTCTTTGCCGTTCATGGAACAAGCCTTTACGAGGTAGGTGCTTGCTGTTTCTTCTGTCCTTAAGTTAATATGGAGTAGAACAACACTCTAGTCAGTACTGATAACAAAGGAATGGCAGCTTTCCTGTACGAATGTAGTATCGTCTCAGAAACTCATATCTTGTCACTAACTTCTAGATAGCATCGGTGGAACCATCTGCGATGCCAGGCAACACAACTTTCGTCGTCGGCTTCACTCAATGTGAGTGACACCTCCACAAATCCGGACTTCGCGATTTCCATTCAATAAGAGTGCGCTCACCTGACGTTGGTTGTCTTCTAGCTAATGTTGGGGACACGAGTCCGAATACGTCAGTCATCCTCTTTATTGCCGCCGTTCGAAATCTCTTTTCGCCTGTATCCCGCTTCAATGGGTCCTGATGGCTTTGTTTCCTTTCTACACCAGCCTTGGTGTATTCTGTGAAAGCCCAGGAGAGGATTACGACGTCCTTCCATGCGATCCGGACCATTCTACTTGTGGCGGCACAGTCCAAGACTGTCATGGTCGGTCAGTTTCGTACTCGTCAAGTTTCCTGTTATCATCCTTCCACTAATATGCTGTTTTTTATGTTCACAATGGACCTGGATTCCGCATTTCTGATTTCGAATCAAATAGAATCATTGGCGAAAAGCAGTTTGAAGGCGCTCTAACTGTGATGAATGGGGAAAGGAGTCCCGTGAGTGGAACGGTCAGAAGCGTGCACGTCTACCTCAATATGTACGGAGCCAAGATTCCTGGTCTTGTCTTCTCCCGTTTTACAACAAGTGCTTAGATCAACATACTCCTTTACTCTACCCAACGGCACCGCCGTCGCGACCTGTCCTGCCGCTATGGGTTAGTCCCTTTGTGTTGCTTCCTGGATCTATCTTAACCAGATCTTGTTTGTTTGCCATAGGATACTCTTTTGCCGGTGGAACAACGTAAGTTCATTAACTTTGCTTCCACGTTTGACCGTATGGCTTATATTTATTCGTCTTCGAATAGTGATGGTCCTGGAGCATTTGATTTCACTCAAGGAGATAACTTATCAAATACACAGTGCGTTACATCTCGTTTCCACATTCCTTTTGTTGACCGATCGGGCCTCGCATATTAGGAATCCATTCCGGGAGCTTGTCAAAGGTCAGTTGATGTATTCCTTCATAATGCTGGACATCTGCACCTCTATTCTAACGCTTGTTGTCTTTTCCAGGCGTAGTAACACCTTCGCCTTCAGAAACCCAGGTAGCTTGTCAATACCCCAAGCCTATCCTGCTCAATACCGTACGTACTCTATACATGAAGTTTGCTCTCACCGACAAAAATATTTCAGGGTTACGCTCATACCCCGTATGATTGGGCCCCAAACACTGTCGACGTTCAAATGCTCCGGGTGGGCAATTTTGGTATGTGCTTCAGCAGCCCCATGATATCTCCCGTTCTAATACGCTGTAAAATCTTTAGTGATGGTTGATCATGCCCGGTATGTCATCGACTTTTCCCATGCCAAGAAAAGTTGTCTCGGTTCTCCCTTAGGTGAACTGACAACGATGGCCGGCCGAAGGATGCGGTTCATTCTTTCGATTAGCAACAGTTTCTCTTATGCTGATCTCTGCTTCCACTTTGATCTTCTTCTTTTTCCTCCATCTTTTGGGCTGTTATTCAGGGAAGCACTTCGTGCCAAACTAATGTCATCAGGAGTCCTTGGGGCCGATGCATATGTTGTTATTGCTGGACCGGCAAACACATATGACCATTATGTCACAACCCGAGAGGAATATAGCGTGCAAAGATATGGGGGCGCATCAACGATCTTCGGCCAATGTGACTGGGTTATCGTCATGCAGAGGAATTCCGTCTAATCCATTTATCCGATAGTCACTCTCGAAGCCTATGTCGATAAGTACTCGAGCCATGTCCCCTTCCTCGCCGACAATGCGTCTGGAGTCCCTGATTCTGACCCCGCTCCAGTGGACCAAACTTCCAAAGCCATCCCCTTACAGGTTTGTTCAGTTTTTTTTTATTGTCAAACTCATTGTGGCATCTTCCGCGATGCTCTATCTGACGCCTATTAGCCTGGTGTTGTGTTTGATGCGGCACCTAATGGACAAGCGTTCGGTGATGTTCTGGTTGATGTTAACACCACTGCGTACCATACAGGCGACACAGTCATTGCTCAATTCGTTGGTGCTAATCCCAGAGTGAGTACCTCCTGTCACTTGGGTCTCTGAACAGTGATTTATTCTCTTGTAGAACAATCTACGTTTGGAAAGCACGTTTTTGACGGTGGACCAATTGGTCAATGGCCAATGGAGGACGGTGCGCTCGGACTCTCATCCTTCGACGACTTACCAGTGGGCCAGAGTTAGCACGGTAAGCTCTTTAGTTTTCATCATTTTTCGTCTATGTTGTGACGTCGCATCTTCAGGTTCTCGGAACCAGCACGGTCACGATTTCTTGGCAAGTGAAGGGGTTTATGACGATCTTTCTATTCTCTATTCGCCAATCATCTAATGATTTTTTCCCCAGGACAATCGAGAGCGGAACGCCATGGTAAGTTGGTTGTTGCTCTTTCCTTGTACATCTTGTTAAAGCGGTCTTTATACAGCCGGCACCTTTCGTCTGAGTTACTTTGGTGACTCGAAGCCTCTTATCGGTTCTATCTCCTTTCTATGGAATAGCATCCAGCTTTACCGTCGCATGACATAACCTCTCAGTTAAACTGAGTCTATTTCTCATGGACCTTGTACGTATTACCCGTTTTTGATCGATTGGATACATCGACCTACCTGGCTATCATTGAGTGACTTCCCTCTTTCCTATCATGACTGAAGGATGTTCCAGGCGCGTGCAATTGAGAGGGTTCCGGGATAGCCCCAAGGCCGCGACATGTGCTGCGCAGGGCCTACAATAAGCCCGACACGGATGCGCAGTTCGAGGAAATATTTCTTTTCAAGTTCTCTGGTGAAGCAACAGTAAGTAAGTTGATGAAGATTTTGTCGTTCTACCTGAGTTGTTTTGCAACGACGGAGAATAAGTACAGTAAGCTGAGCGTGTATACATAAAGCATCGGGCAAAATTCTGAGACTAATGTGCTTTGGGTCAAGCTTGTGACCCACGGTGTTTCCGGATCAGCTATTTTCGTCGCTGGCAGCCGCAACGCACTAGACTGGTAAACCACTCACTCCACTGATACAAGTCTCGGGTAGAGGCGAGACTTGTATCCGTGGAGGGAACGGTCACCAGTCTAGCAACGCACTTGAATGCGGCTGTTAACGTTGTCAAGGCCTCAACCATAGGCGCTTACGCTCCAGCTTCGAGCTTCAAGACCCATTTCCAATCTGACCATCAAGAAGAGTCTAAAGATACATCAAGGACCCATAAAAAAGTATCATTCCCAGGCCCTGACATACCTTTCCGGCGGAAGCTCGTTGATCCCCCCTCCAAGCTGACCGTCAAGCATCAAAGATGGGCAAGTTCAAAACTAACTCCAACTGTTTGAACCAATGGCTGATCGATCAATCTGTCCGAACAAGCATTACTGTTTTTTTCTTTGGTTCCGTAAGCTTCCTTTTACCCTCCCCGATCGAACCCTCTTATAAATGGGCATTCGGCAAGTCGTCGTCAGCCGAGATGAACTGCCTGTTTACCTATGGTTCTCCGCGTGTATTTAAACTCTGGAGTCTGAAGAGACATGGTCAAAAAAGGTAATGAGGACTACGTCTCTTTCATTGCAGATAAGTAGTAAAACAAGCGTATGGCTTTCTAGATCTTGGACCGTTCGGTCGGACCTCGCTTGGTTCCGGTGATTATTGAGGGAAGCACACATTACATAGTTTGTATCAGGCTGCATCCCTGAAGCCGAGTCACCTATAGACACCACACCGAAAGACGGTTGACAGCCGATCCTTGTGGATACACCCTCCGGACTTCCGAATTCAACCTCCGATGTCCTTCAAATACGCAACCCAGATATCGCCGTATTCATTGATCATACATAACCAACCCGTCATCTGTATCATGGTTCAACTCGCACCTGTTCAGAAGCACGCTGATCATGTTGAACTCGAACAATGCTCTCTGGCTGGAAGTCAACGTACGGTGCTCGCATCCAACGGACAAATACCTTTGACCCTCGAGGCCGTTCAGGTAAGCCGTGTGTGGCTCCTTCATAAAGACTCGGGATGGACTTGATCACTTTTTTTTTTTTTTCTCATTCAGGACCTTCTCATGACCACTCAAGCCGCCATCATAGCAAACACCAACGCAGCAATAGCAGCTGCACAAGCCGACTTTCAGATCTACATCAAGCATGAGCTCGCAGGGCTCGAGGCGCGTATTAGTGCCGCTGAGAAACGGTGAGTCTGCCGTTCATTCATTCGATTGCCGCAGCCCGTCCCGATCACTCCGATCTCGATCTCGCTTTTCAAGGCTCGAACGTATTCCGCTTCAGCTGTGCAACTCCAGAATGCCTTTCAACTCTCCTCTCCAGTACCCGGCGGGTACTCCCATAGTCCAAGGAATGCCGATCCACAAACGAGATATCTTTAACCTTCTCGGTAAGAATATCCATTTATCCTCTTCCATTTTGCCCCTTGTTTATACCTTACTTTTCGGATATGCGTTGGATTTTTATTAGAATCGGATTGTATTATAACTGCTCAAGTTTTAGGACTCCCAGCACTTCCGGGGGAACCTACAGTCGCGCAGCGGCGCGCTCAGATTGGGGATTTCTTAGGTACGATGTAAACGGACCCGTCGCGTCTTTTATCTGTTTCTGTGTATCTTACTTATGCTCACTTACACCACCACACTGTACATATATGGCCTTTTGAATTACATGGATACATACGCTTTCGACTACATATCTCTCTACTTATACATATAACGTCACATATACTTTGTTTGATTCTTGCTAGGCCTAATGGGGGTTAATCACATCACAATTTGAGGCGCCGATTTCGGATGTCACGGGGGGGGTGGGGGGTTGAAAAATGTTTTTGGCCCAGTTGTGGAAAAAAATGTGAGGTCGATCCTGAGGAAGTATTTTCGATAGATTTCTTCACATGTAGAGAATTGTGAGAGGTTTTGAATTACGTTTGGCACGGCTCGAGATTTGTTATTTCTTCGCCTCATAGCCCTCCTCGATAATCGTAAGTTAAGATAAGCATCTATGTCCTTTCCTGATGGACCTGTCGATCCCTGGCCAACCCTTGACCTTGATTGTTATCCTTTTCGAGGCGAGCGCTGCACGGTCTGTCTCGGCAAGATCATGTGGATCAGGTACTTTGAACCATTGAGCCCTCGAGCTGCCATGGGCGAAACGTTAGTTTCATGAGAAGATCCATGAGCGACGGTGCCGAGTACTGGCTGTTGGCTGGTAATCAGACGTAGAGTTAGTTGGCTTGATTTCGGGGGCAATACTAGACGTGAGCCCCAAATAATTTACGGTTAGGCCATGGAACACTTTTTGCTTTTCTTCTTTATCACCCCACGCTTTGTGTGTCTTTGACAATGCTTGAGAATCTGCCGAGCCTGTTTTGAGAAAACTCGTGGATGAGCATCCAAGAGCTTCTTGCTTTGTTCAGCCAGAGGAGTGTAGCGGATGAAGCCAGAATCTAAAGACAACTTTCTCTCTCTGAATTTTATTTAGGGCAGCTGCAGCCTATCCTTAAAGTAATGTGCCAGGACGGCTCCGGAATGGAACCAATGATATTCGAAACACTGAACAATGCATGCATACTCATGTCGTAGTATGTAGTTTACGGACCCTGGATGTTCGCACGCGGACCGCGGCCGGTACTCACAACCAACCCAACACAACTATTGGAAATTGATCGTGAGACGTTCATTCTCCCGATCACGGTTCATTAACCCAACATTTGACAGGTCAATGTTGGAAGCAGTACTAAGTGAAAATGACGCTATTCGAGGTATGGTTTGTTCTGCCTGCGCCTCGTACGTGGCAAGGCACGAACAAGTACATACTTATCATCCGTGGACCGCATGTCGTTCCTAATGCTGTGTAAGCTTGAAAAGAAAAAGGTCGTGGTCGGACGCGCGCGCCGAGGTACGCACGCGTGTTCCGCGTCGGGATTAACGTACATGTTATATTCCATTAAGTATTCGGAGGAGGTTAAGTAGGCGAAGTCCTTCCTCCCTTGTAGCTGCTGTTACATGTGGTAGAGACATTTTTGGGGTGCGAGCTACCGGAGTTAGTGTCTGCTGATCCGAATGTCTTCAGCTCAGGCGTTGTCGATTCACCGACGCCAACGGGCATGACGACTGTCGTCGACCCTGCTTTTTTCATGGGTACCCAAAAATCAGGCTTATAATTAGGAGCGTTGACTCACGAAAGTACATGAGGATGTTAATGGGCTTTTGCGGCCGCAGGACACCCTACAAGCGAAGAAATTTCCGCCTGTTTATCTCTAGACGAACGTGCTTCGGCCACGTGCGAAGTGGATCGTTTAGATGAGTAAACAGCAACAAAGGGAGAAAAGAGCGATGGATTGGCGTTGGAGAGGGTGAATTCATTTGTCGGTCATGCTGGCGGTCGCGCAGGCCTACAATCCGCCTTCAGACATTGTCCGTCCACATCTCATCGCCTCCTCTGCAGCGTCCTCGTCTTCGTCCTACCGCAGATCCCACCAAACACCAACCACGTCGTCCTCGTCCTCCGCCTCGCGTCCGCCAGTCCACGTCCAAATTCGGACACGTCCAGCGACGCCCCCATCCCCAGCCGTCGGCCCACCGCCGCCGCCCCCACCCGTCGTCGACATCCACTCCTATCCTGCTCCAGACCTTCTGCGCCTCCTCGCATCTCTTCTCGCCCAGATCGCAGCAACCAATGACTCGCTATCGCCCCTCCCATCGCCCCCGTCCTCCCCGACTGCTCTCCATCAACATCCACCCACGACAAATACACATATCGCCCTTTGGCCGACCCTCACGACGGCCTCAAGGGTAGCGCTCACCACTCCAGCTGCGACGCTCACTTTTCATGCACGCAATGTGCCTACGATATCCCTTGAAGCGTATCTGTTGAGAATACTCAGGTACTGTCCGACGACAAACGAGGTCTTCCTCGCGCTCTTGGTCTATTTTGATAGGATGAGCAAATTGAGCGCGGACGCCGTGGGACGCAGTTTTGTTATTGATTCGTATAATATCCATCGGCTGGTTATTGCTGGCGTCACTGTTGCCAGTAAATTCTTCAGCGATGTGTTTTATACAAACTCGCGCTATGCAAAAGTATGTCTTTCACATCCCCATTTGAATAATCAAATCACCAATGAACGATATTAACCTCTTTTCTTCTTTTCTTTTTTTTTTTTTTTTTTTTTTCCTTCTTTGAACAGGTCGGCGGTCTCCCCCTCGCCGAACTCAACCAACTCGAACTCCAATTCCTCCTCCTCAACGACTTCCGACTCGTCATATCCACTACCGAAATGCAACGCTACGCCGAACAACTTATCCTCTTCTCCACCACCACCACCCAATCCCCCTCCTCCTCCCCCGCGCCCTCCGCGCACCTCCCGCTCCCCTCACCGTCCCCATCACCCGTATCAACACAACCCCACCACCAAAACCACGCTGTAAACGGCGTCCATGCGTCTTCTGCTATATCAAGGAAGACGAGCGCTGGATCTACATCTGATCGGGGTGTATCACCCAACCACAACCACCCCGGATGCGCCGTCGTACCCACACCCCACCCGCCCCACGTCTCGTTCGCCGACGCCTCATCTTCAAGATACAGATCGCAAATCGACCGTACCGAGACTGATACCGAAACAGAAGCAGAGACTGAGACGGAGACGGAGACGGAGACTGAGACGGAGGCGGACACGGAGACTGAGGCGGACACGGAAGCGGATACGTCGACGACTGATGATGAGCCGACGATCCGTCCGGGTCGGGGGAGCGTTGCGTCTACCTCTGACGCGGGGAGTGTGTGTTCTGTTGATACGGATGATGCGGGGGCGATGGATGGGGATGGGGAGAGGGAAGCGCGGACGCCGGCGCAACGACATGCGGATTTGCAGGATTCGGAGCGGGATGCGTGTTTGTGTATTGCTACGAGGAGACGGACGAGTAGTTTGGGGAGCGGGGGGGTGTGGGATACGGGGGACGAGGCGGGGGACGAGAATGAGGATGAGGGGGGGTGGAGTAGTGGGAGTGAGGTTGGGGAGGAGAGGGTGGGGAGAGGGGAGGGGAATGCAAAGGTGAGGAGGGGGAGCGCGGTTAGTGTGGGGAGTGCAAAGGGACATGTTAGGAAGAGAGTTAGGGCCCGGCAGGGAGAGGAGGATGCGGATGAGGTTATGCACAGTCCGTGAGGGCACTACGATACTTAGGATGCCAACTCATTGCATAATTTTTTTTTCTTCTTCTGTGTACATTATAAGCATGATTCATGACCTTTTTCCCTCTTTTTGTATCTCTTCAACCATCTTCTATCTTATTTCTTTTTTTTTTCCTTTATAAATTTATTCGCAGGTCATGGATACGCGCCACATGGTCCAAAAATAGATAAGGTTGACAATATAATTCTCATGCGAGGGGACACGTGTACGATGCGGTTGAATCAAAACCACCACCCATGGCACGTACCACCTCTTTTCTTCCCCCTCTCAAGCTTCCATGATTTTCCCCCACTCCATATATGCGCTGTTTCAGCGACCGCGTTGGAATCAGAACACGGTTGGGGGAATCACCCCACCTGCCCTGATAGCTATCACCACCACAAACGTCACTCTAATTGACTTGATTACCACATATACTCACTTACACACCGTTTTGAATTATGACCTTTCCGCTCCCGCTTATGGGTGATTTACGCACCGTTCTGAGCCCGACTATGAGTCTATGACCAAGCCCACTCTGAGGTTTCGACTTGACCCCCGCATGGTGTCTACGTGCATCGTGACCGTTGGATTCAAGGATACGTTCGGGCAACCGCCACGAGTCCATAGCTCTCTGACCATGACTCGATTGCTACATATTTGGATTTCGGCGCTCGTATAATTCCAGTTATCCATGTATCTTTGGCTGTTTGGTTTATAGGCTACTTATTCCTCGTATCCATATTATGGGGGATACTCGGGCTGCTAGCTTCTAGGACTGTTCACTCGCTGATTGTCGTCGGTCACTTCGACTTGTGTGCTGTGTTTTCTGGCCTTGTTTTCTAGTCGCGAGTTCTTTGAGATCTTCTTTCTCTGTCTTTGGCTTCGTCCGACTCGAGCGTCACTGTTGTCAACTATACCCGGATGTTTTCTGTCGAACCCTACGGCACGATGTTATTCGAGATGCTACCATAATCAGCCGCTTGCTTACTTGCACTTTTTTCTTTTCTCTTGCACTTAAAATTGGAGGTTGAAGTCGCCTACCTACTGCTTACACGTAGCTAAGAATATGGATCGATATCATTCCAGAAAGTGACGTCAACAATGTAAAGAGAACTACGCTGCCCATGAGAATCCACCCGAAGCTCTCAAGGATAGTTCAGGGCAGAATTCGGAAGACTCTGGAGTAAGGAGTGATCAGTGAGTACAAGCCCGTTTCCTGTAATCCAAGTTTTCAACAAACTCACCAGTTAGAACGGTTAACGAAGTACAACATCGTGCATAGAGGAGTAAGCAACTCCTTCGATCTTGATATTGAACGAGTAGACGATCTGTCCGCTGTTGTTCATCTCGACTTTGATGTAGCCGTCCAAGATGTCCGAGTTGGAGACAGGATTGAATTGCAGGATAGCGGATGAGTTCGTGACGTCAGTGACGGTGACAATGCCCACGACAGCTGGAGTCCCAAACGGGAGATGAAAGATGGCTTTCAGGTTGACATTCAAATCCGGATCAATGGTAATTTGGGCCTCGATATAGTATTTAAAGTGGAAATTCATGATTAACGTGACGAGAGTGCAATTTACCTCGAGATTGTTGACGGCGACTTTGTAGAAATTGCCTAGCACGGGCTGGAGCGGGTCGGACGCGGTCAGGAGCACCAACCCCACCGCTTTACCAAAACTGCTTGCTATATCGAACTTCTGAGCGCTCGCATTCAGCGTTCTGGCCGCATCTCAGAATTTGGAGAATATGAGGACATGAACACACTCTGGATACTCGTGCCGAAAACTTACCAATGAATCCTATGTGAACAGCATTGGTTGTAAGTCGTTCAATTCAACAAAAGACAACAAGAGACTCACTCCGAACATCTTCGTCCGCTGGAGTTGGACCGAAAGGGTAGTTGATAGGAATTGGACGGTTCTCGCTGGACATGCTGGTAAGCCTTCGCAAGTGATCAGGTAGTGAGGATACGCTGGACTCGAAACTGGCCTATTGAAAAAGGAGCTTTCTCGCAACCTTTATATATGCCTTCAATCGGGATTGACCACCCACACAGTCATCATACATTCAAGTTGCACGTAACACCTCGAGGAGAGTCAGTTTCCAAGTTCGTCGGTGGAGTTCATTCTTTGATTAACCAGAGCAAACAATCTGCTAATCCCGAGTCCTCAGACGATTGAATGGGGTTCGATCCATGGTAATGCCTCCATTCCAAAAAATACTTCTATCGAGCCCATCAAAATTTCTGAAATCGAGGCTACGACGGTTCGAATCCCATTTTTCCGTTGTGGCACACTTGACTTGGTCATGTTCTCGCCTTCAGGGTATACATTACGGTGCACTTGCATGGTCTGGATATTATGATATTCCCGGGAATACATTATGTGATGAGTTTGGTGCAGGAACTACTCTTCGGTGTTATATCTCTCCGAGCCTCAAAAAGAGATGACTTGACCATTGTTGAATAAGAAGCCACAGTGGCGCGTGATCTGGGTTAAAGTCAGTGTCATGTATTAGTCTAATGGATCTATCATCACCCTCGGGTCAGAAATTACCGTTCAAATCTATACCCTTCATCTGTCAATGTATGTCGAAGTGCGACGCTATCTGCAGAGGTCTGGGGACTCATTGAAATTAATTGTGCTGACCTCCACTTCCAGATTTTGACAGGTTAAATAGAGGCCCCATGGATGATGAAAAACGGAAATTCCTCATCAATGTGGGATTGCACACGGTTATAACTCTGCTGGATTTGTCCGTCGTCCGGATTTGGATGGGTTCCATTGAAGCTTTTTGGAATCAAGGCATTACCATGATAAATAATTCAGCTGCTAGAAAATTGAGGATAGCGAACTGTTTGCTCTGCTAGTCAAAGTCAAACTCCACAGATGGACTCGAAAACCAAGTAGGAGGCATGGTGGAAGGACTAGTTCTGGTCTTCTAATAACAGTTTTGGGCGCGGCTGGGAACGTTCATGTGAGATGCATTCCCAGTTTGGGATGCAGTGCACATCGTGAGGCTTATTGTTTGTGACAAAAATCGTGCTACGTGCCTGCAGTACGGGCCCAGAACGATAACGGAAGGCCTAAACACACTGCGTGAACTGAAACTACTAAAACTGAAAAGGAATTTGTTGGGAATATCTTTGACGTTTGCTGTTCAAGTTACGGTACAGATAAAAGTCAAGATGAGCCAGGGGCCTCTTGAAGCTTTCCATCAGCCTCAGCAACTAGTAGAATAATTTTGGCACAATCGAGGAGATACTTTATTCTTACTCATTACTCACATAGCAAATGCCCAGATATGAACGGATATATCACAATCATTTCCGAGCTCATCAAAATAGTACTAGTCCAAGGTGTTGCAGACAAGACAATTTAGGCTGATGTCCACGAGAACCCGGCCCAATCTCACATAGAAAAGTGTTACAAGAGACTCAAGGCATAATTGGGCGATCCTCGAGGAAAGAGTTTCTGAGTGCAAATTCTTAAGCATTGCGCAATCAATAGAGACTGCTCGTAAGTCCATGCAAAGAGGTTCATATTTATGGTCAAATACTTGCTAGCGGCATTTCGAAACTTCAATGAAAATGTTCGGCGATCTGTTCCAGAAAGCTGGAACTGATCATCTCTGACCCTTCATAACTAAGCTGAAATCCAATTTGACGCCAATCAAGAGATTGCTGACGTGACCTTTCATTTTCCATCTCTCGTTTCGCCCCGCGGCCACCTTGAGGACAGTCTCCCGGAGCATCCAGGGCAACACTCGGATTGAACATCGACTATTCTCCAGTCATCGTAGAGCTTCAGAACAAGAATACCTCTGTCTCGATCCAGGAAACCAAAGGGAACCATGAAACAATGAGCTGTCTAGTGACAGAAAGAGTACCCTTGCAGACCTAATTTATATATTCATTTGAACCTCGTTTACTCAGGACCGTGTTATAACGAAGAGATCAATGATCTGCCATCATTTTTCCATCTTCGACCAAGGCTTTAGCCATCTGGATTCCAACGCTGTATATTAAAATCTTCCGTGTATAGAGTGAATTGGACCATGACCTTTTGTCCATGGGACCTCTATGGGTTCTTCGATGGACCACTGACTCCACATTGAGTCTTGTCGAAGGTCCACTCGGCAATTTTTCATTGCAGAGCGTCATGGAGCTCGTAAAAGTTATCTTGAGACAGTAAATGAAAACGGGCTGTGGCTTCCAAGCACTGTCCGCTACTTCGGTGTGTAGAGTTGACGTTGACCTGATACGGAGAACAAGCTTAAGTCGTTCCCGATACCGCCACAAGCGGGGGCGCGTATACAGATTGAAAGAGGCAAGTATTGTATGCATGCATGAAGACAGCTGATCGATGATCAAAAATTTAAATCCCATTTTTCCATTGTAGTGCTGACTCAATCATACTTTCGTCCTCACGGTATCCACTTGCATGGTCTGGATATTATGATATGCCCGGGAATACATTATGCGGCGAAACTTTGGTGCAGAAGGTGTTATATCTTTCCGGAAAAAGAGATGACTTGACCATTGAAGTTGGTTTCATGGGTGAAGTTCGATGGTAAGCCTATCACCTCAGATTAAAAATGACCGCAAGGTCTAGGATCCTCATTGTGAATGTATGTCAGGCAAAGGGTCCTAGAGTTAAACTCCACTGAAGAACTTGAGGATGACAGTAAAGCACCATGTTCTCTCCCCATCTTTTTCCCTACCGCAATCCATCATCCGAGTCGACACGTTCCTTCGAGAATCAAGCAGGGATTTCCATAGCGGAAGTAGTTGGGCCCTGATAACAGGTTCTTGAAGTGATGTGGTGGGTTGAATGTGTGTTCATGGTGTAGTAGATACACTGTCAACATGCCATAGACGCCGTGAAACACTGTCGGTACTGGCATATACAAATCGTAGCCTACAGCGCAGGTCGTTTGGACGGGAGACGACGAGGAGATGGCGAGGATCTGCACCATGCACCAAAATCAACACACAAGGGTGGGAAGAAGTGATTCCAACACGTATGGAAAGGCTTGCCTTCCCTCTCCGTGATTTTGACCCGATGCGAAACGACCCGGCATGCGGGCCTCGGTGGCTACGACGCGGAAGTTGAAGTCAAAAAACTACTCACCCCTCTGAGACCTCACATGCACCACGACCGCTCTGACATCTTGACACAATGCTGCATATACTTACGTGCATCTCGACACCCGCACTCTGACGTGAGGGACCTCAGGCTGCTGTACTGGTGTATGGGAAAAGATCGTCGAGTCACCAGCCACTTTAGCTGTTCAACATCGAGTTTGTTCACTTATACTTCTTGCCACGTTCACTCTAGGCTTCATCACTAATCTTTCTAGTACTCTACTCGCCTCGAACTCAGTCTGACCTTGTCAATCGAGATCTGGATCATTTCTTCTGATTTGACGATATAGTCACAGATGACGATTGCTTGCTGCCATAAAACAAACGAAATTCGAACCCACTCTCTGATTTCCGCTAGTGCCTCTTTACATTGCACCTAGGAACTCCCCAATCTGAGTGCGCCGTTGGGCTAATGTCGGTTCCCCAGAAAGGGATGGTAGCTCTAGGACTTTAGCTGTGATGACACAATCTGATTCTGGTATGATCAGAGATTGTTTGAGTTCAGTAGGGCTGAATGAAGGAATAGAATGAGGATGAGATTCATACCAAGCAGGTTAAGAATATCTCTCTTGTGAATCGGCATGCCTTGGATTGTCTGTACACCCGCTGGGTACTGGAGAGGAGAGTTGAATGACATCCTAGCGTTGCAAAGTTGAAGGGGAATACGTTGAAGGCTGAAAAGCAAAGTCTAGATCGAAACCAGGATGGAATGGGAGGATGAACAGCATTCTCACTGCTTTTCAGCAATGCTTAGACGTGTCTCAAGCACTGCGAGCTCGTGCTTGATGTAAATTTGGATGTCTGCCTGCGCCGCTGCTATTGCTGCGTTAGTGTTTGCTATGATGGTCTTTTGAGAGACCATGATAAGAGCCTACACAATGCAGATGATCAATCTATTAGAGCTACCAAATCAGGTATGGGGAACCAGCCAGTCTGGTGATTAATGAGAGGGTAGCCCTTACCTCGATAGCCTCGAGGGTCAACGGTGGCTGTTCATTGGGCGTGGACACAATTCCATCTGTAGTCGAGGGACTTTGATCGACTTGAAGATCATTTCTTCATCTGAAACATCACAAAATATACGTCAATTATAAAGGAGAGGGTTGTGATACAATGAGAGAGGCGTTTAGAGTCCGTGCCCTGTGTGAATTTACCACTTCGTCAGTCTACGCTGAAGCTGGACCTCCCAATCAACTCTCTACTCCAACATATCGAGCATATCGTCATTAGATTCTGGCATGCACATCAATTCTTTAAGATTTGGAAGAAGCATCCCTACTCTGATATCAGGCAGGATGATATACTCCAAGGGAAGATGACTTTAATCTGAGATGTTGAAGCAAATGATGATATTGATGTGAGGAACTCATGAAGTGAGACTGGGTACAGCTGTTCCTCGAACCCGCGATAAATGACAGAAGACAGGGAACACTTAGAGTTCTCATATCGGGAGGTTGAAACGGCCCATTGGCGGCCGCCCAGTCAATGAAGTTGATATGTCAAGGGATCGTAGAGAAGGAAGAGAAAGAGGTTCTGGAGGAAAGTCTAGAGGAAGGACCAAAGTTAATTGAGTCAGACGCATGCATTCCTGCAGTACATGTTGTAAAAGATGCCCAGGATACTCGGCCCAGAGTTGTAGTTTTGTAAGATGCTCCCAACTATTCAGTGGTATCTACATTGCATTATTGTCACCAGCAAGACAAATCTTCCAAAGATGAGAAGGTGAATGGTCCTATCTCAAACTTAGCCTGAGTGACTGAGCCATGTGTCTTCATAGAGAATTCAGCTAGGGAGTAAAGCGGGGATATCTGACACGCCATCAATTTTAAGGCATGTAAGCTGACTCCATGGGATTCCGATGGTCATCACGAGCTGCGACCAGTCGATGCCCTTCGGTGAGAAAAGCTTGGCTGGTCGTCTGTAGTGGTTTAACTGGAAACACCCTCAATTCAGGGTGTTGTCAGTATTCACAGAGACCATGTATTCGAATAGAAAGCTTACGAAGGTCTATAAATGCATCGTGAGGGACTGGCTCCGACCAAAATTTGTTGAAAAAGCTGATCTCGAGAGATATATCCAAGAATTTACAACGATTTAAGCATTGTAAGAGGTATTCCAGGTTCGTATTGAGGATGAGATCTGCATCGTATAGCCATACAGTAATCAATATGCAGACAACAAGGGGAAGAATGCTAACAGCGTATTGTAAAATTCAAGTAGAGTCAATCATTGGAGTTCACTATTGCGCTGATAAGAGGACATCGATCCCAGAGCTGCGGATCACCTAATTGGATCACCAGCGGGAACAAACACTCCCAAGGACCCGGGAGCTACGTTCAACTATAGGCAGTATCTTAAAGAGGCCCCTAGGTACACGCCAAAATTTTTTTAGAGTAGTTCGAGCGGAAACCGGTTCATTTATTATCGTAAACTGTCTACAATTGTCGCATCCCTTCTTGAGAAAGCACCACTTGTCACACACCTTTTCGTCATTCAACAGTGCTACTTGATGAAGGTACTAGTTGAATCTATGTGGATTGCTCCTGAAATGTGGTTGGTTGTGACGTGGGTTGTGAATATCCTGAGTCCCTCACAAGCCACGGCTAGCGGCTATTCCCAGACTGGATCACTGAAGGTTACCTCAATGAAACTCAGAACGAGAAGGCGTAATTCTTGCCTCGCTACTTATTGCATGCTTCGCGTGTTCTACCAAGAACTCTTTTGAGGTGTCGTGGGTACATAATGGGGCAAAGCAGAGGTTTCGAAGGCATCGTCATTCCACTTTGACCTCGACTGTCGTTCAGATCACCATTAGTACCCTTGCCGAGATCAAGCTGAGACACTCACTAATACAGTTGGCACCATCCAGCTTGACCAGGATACGATGAATGTAAGTACCCTTCACGTTTCATAAATTATATGACCACCGACGCTTTTCTCATTTCTTTAATGTAGAAATCTTTCTATCCTTTCTACCTTGCCTACCAGGACCCTTCCTAGAAGTTCCCTCCCACTGAGATCCTTAGTATGTTCCATCCCTCTCCGCTGCACAGCGTATTCTTATCTTTCCATTGAAGAATGCTTCGAACCTAGCCTTCGCGCCGACCTCTCAAAGCCCAACCTCCTCTTCAACGCATGGTGCACAGTCTATCAAAACTGAGGTCCCATTTCTTTCCACTTTCCTTGTCCTTGCATACTCTGATCGTGGCTCAGCACCCTGTTGTCCACGTTGAAAGCTCTAGTCAACCCATGCGTTCTTTTGTCACAGGCGAGTCGTAAGCGCGACCGACCAAAATTCGAAGAGTCACTTTCAGCTACAAGCTTCGTTCTTGTCTGCCAAGTGAACGCAGAGAAGATGAGGAAAAGGCAGATGAGTATGAAGAGACTCGTACTCAAGGCGACAGAAAGGCACCATTTTTAAACAGCGTATGCCGTAATTACGGAGGCCTTGTTGTTCACCATGTTCAACCTACAGGCAGAGACGGTAGACCCCGGTGACCATTCCTTCCACAGACAGTCATAGGGTTTTTGAAAGGCCATATTTAGATAATTCGTATAAGTGAGTACAGATTACAAGGATGAGTTGATATTGATATAGGACAGACAAAGTGAAAATCCTTCCTCCGGCTATCCACAACGCCTTTTACATTACGCCTAAGAACTCCCCGATCTGAGCACGACGTTGCGCCAATGTCGGTTCTCCTGGAAGTGGTGGTAGATCTAGAACATCCGCTGTTATGATACAATCCAACTCTGTAACGTATTTGAAGTAAGTGGAGCTGTACAGAACAAAGGACGAGGATAAGATTTCGCACCAAGTAGGTTACAGATATCTCTCTTGTAGATCGGCATGCCTGAAACTACCCGCACATCCGCTGGGTACTGGAGAGGAGAGTTGAATGGCATCCTAGCGTTGCAAAGCTGGTGGGGGATACGTTCGAGACTGAAAAGCAAAGTCAAAATTGAGATCAGGACACCATTGGAAGATGAATGGCATACTCACCGCTTCTCTGCGGCACTGATACGTGTCTCGAGAGCTGCGAGCTCGTGTTTGATGTAAGTTTGTATATCAGCCTGTGCCGCTGTGATTGCTGCATGAGTGTTCGCTATGATAGTGTTCTGAGCCATCGTGACAAGGGCCTAGATGAGGAGAACTGATGAGTCCATCCGAATCAGGAGTTCTAGATAAACTACGCCATCCAGTCTCAGCTGGAGCGCTTACCTGGATGGCCTCCAACGTCGACAATGATTGTCCGTTGGGCGTGAACACTCTGAGTTGACCTGTACCGAGAGTGTTTTGATCAAGTTGAACATGATTGGGCTTTTGGACAGGTGCTTCAACCATAAGGAAGATGATGTGCTAACGGTTGAATGAGTGGATAAATGGACGGTCGCCGAAACTCGTTTTCTGAAACATAGAATTTATATGCCGTGGGTCAGGTCATGAACACATCCGACGGCAAACCAGGCTGAATTGTATATGTCAACCAGTTTACCGCCGTACGCATGTTGCCTTATGGGTCTCACCGGTACCGTCATCCGCACGATGCACTTCAAAGAGGTAATATAGTACAACACTGGCATACAATATGATATGGACTTCCATCGCGTAAGTAGCAAATTGTATTGATAATCTGTGCTTTCCCGAAAATATCAGGGGACAGCACACGGAAGGGCAAAAACATACATTTCAGTCTTCCGACTTGCTTAGACACAAAGAGGTGGAGACAGGCCTTGTTGTTGTAAGTATGAAACAGCTGATTATACATGCCGTGGTCTCGAAAGATGACGATTGTGATTCAGGATAGATTACGTGTCAAGCGTCATTCATTCAATGCATGGTACGATTCTTTTGACAACCGGATTACACACAACTTCACAATTTGTCATAGTCAAGTGAAAAGTCAATTACTCATCTCTTTCCAACCCCTGTGGTATAGAAGGCGGAGGGCCTCGTGAAAAGAGGCAACGGGACAAGGTTCGCGGCTGAGTGGTTCGAGGTGCGGGAAATGGAAGGCTTGAGGGCCCCGGGTGCCACGCACGCGAATAGCACGAGAATTGATGGGTCGTGTCGGAAACAAGAAGCGCGAGACGTGACAAACAGGTGGTCGCTATTGTAACGCGTAGGAATGGACCAATTGATTGGTTGACATGACGTCAGAGTCAAAGTGACGTATACAGGGTAGTGCATTCAAACATGTTCATGTAGTACCCGATACTTATCCCATCTATTCTGCGGTATTCCTGCACGGATATGGATTGCAAACGCCACCAGAGAATACCTATCATAGTAAATCCGGTAAGGTTCCGTCAAAGTGATAAGACGCGAAGCTACAACTTCCCACTTGTTCTACCATGAAACGTCCACAGCCGATTATCTAACCATCTTATCATGGCGTGGCTTTTTCTCAACCGCGGCGTGGTAGGTGCGCGATCCAAAAACCGGGATCGATTGAACTCCGATGTCACTCGTGTCAAGTGTGGCGTAAGTCAATCAGAGTCTACGTTCTTGACTTTGACAGTCCCACATCTTCCCTATCAACCCAGACAACTCCAATCAGTTGCCCTCTTGTTTGGTTGCCAAGTACGATTTATCATTTTATTTTTTTCTGTCGCTTTTGACATCTTCACAGGTTTTCTGATGGGATCAAGTTACAGTCAAAGCTGTCATCACCCATAGTAGTCAGTGGAAGCCGAAATCTATGGATTACTACAACTTATGGGACATGATAGAGGTTGTTCTAGGGCCTTATATCAGGCTTTAATCTAGCTTAAATCATGTAATTATACTCACTAAAATGTATATCTACAGTTATAAGCCCTTGGGGACAAAATAATCAGTCATAGAAGTTGGTTGAAGTGTTAGGAATTCATCAAGGTGAGTCAGGCAACCAAACCTTGCCGAGATAGCCTCCAATTCATGTGCAAATGGCTTATCCATGTCAGCAATACATTCCTTCAGAGTGGAAGCAGCTTGAAGTGTATCTCGGCAAACTGGCTTCTCTTTCAACTTGGCAGGCAGGGTATCATCGCTTGTCAACATCACCGCATCAAGAAGTTCAATTATGCTCCTCGTTAACCAAGTTTCCTTCATTGTTGTACTATGCCTCAACATCAGTAGAGATAACTTCTCTCTCTCAGATTTGCTAAAGTAGGTCATTCTTTAAGGCAATCTAGGCCTATTCTGATTGTTCGAGGGTTCTCTAAGCTTGGGATATTACAAATTATGGGTTACGGCAGCTTTGACTGTAGAACCGATCGACCCTCCCCTCAAGTCAATCATGTTCGTTCCCAATGGCAATCCACAAGAATTGAACGACATGATTCAATGATAATCTGTCGAAAATCCGCAGGTATCAAGAGGCTTTGTTTTGGTACGTACTTACGCCCCCTATGCTGAATTGTCAGCTGATTGTCCACGGTGTATAACGCTTCGAAGGGCATTACCTTGTTGTGACGGTATGCTAGTCTCGACACAGCTACAGTCTACAGTACGCTGCCTCGCATTCTAAATAAGAATTTCAAGTTGTTGGGCGATTGTTACGACATATCTGTTAAACGGTGCCGAGGAGGACACAGTGGTACGAGTGGAAAAAGCGAGACACTGCGGTCCACCAGCCTTTCTTAACTTTGACATAAGCAACTGGCATATCGCGTGACAATTTCGGAGTGTCTCGTCTCTCAGGAATTTTCGTAGCGCTTGTTTGCGGTCCATTGCCAATATACTATTGCCGAGGAACAGGGGGGGGCAGGAGTGTTTCTGGCTTTGGTGACGGGTTTTAGAAGTGATCAAGGCGACGCCGTGCGCAAGCTTGCGATGAAGCAGACGTCAAGCTCGTCGCATTTGTCAGGTGCAACTTATGAGGGGGGTAAGAAATCTAATCCTGAATAGATCTTGCTTTTTTAGCTCTAGAATCTCAATCTCTCGACGCAGTTTGTGTTAGGGAGAATGGGCTGAGACAAGGTGCCTGCCGCTTGAACTGATGCTGAAGGTGATCGTTTTTAGTATTCGTGGCTCATGGCGGCTTCCGGTTTCTGCGTCTGATGGATGCATCTTCATCCACAAAGTGTCAAGATTTGCTGACTGATCTGTGAAAGGTGTAAGCGTTATGTATTGTGCAATAACGATTGGGATTCAGAGAGGTATGTGAGTACCTGTGCAGTAGAGAAAGGTGCACAGAAGTAAGAGGCTCTCTCGGTCCAACAGCCTCTAGAGATTTTACCACTTATACCTCATCAGGTTGCAGTTGCATATTTTCCTACTCCGCTGCTGAAACGCACTGTCCAATGAGCATGAAAACTTGGTTGGTGGTTGGTAGGCCACAGGTGACTGATATCGGCGATTTCCTATAGCATGATCATTGGGGCTTGATCAACTCTCTGTTCGTCTCTCAAATGTCCTGTTTTACCACTTAGACGAGATAATTCGAACATGCTGTGCTGCCATCTGATAGGAACTCAGGCAGTCGAGTGACATCTCGATCGAGAAAGATTTCGTGACGCTCAGTCGGTATCATGTTGCTATCGTAGGTGTTGTCGGTGGGCACTGCCGGAACTGAGAATGATTTCATATACTCAAATAATCTTTTCACAGTTTACTACACCTGATTCATCTTTGGGGAAGACGGATACCAGTATGGTATCAGCTCTGATTGGCTGATTGCTCGACGGTCTCGACTAGTTCATCCCAAGTCTAAAGTCTGTATCGAGTCACCGATCCCCATCAACTTTGCTAATGTCCATCTGAATCATCATCCGGAGGAGCTACATATGCTCAAACAGCTAACACTGTGTAGCGAGAGTGACAACGTGTGATGACGAACAGAGCGCAAAGTGGTTCAAAACATTGTAAAATCATTTTGAGTGCTGATTTTTGGTAGCAATCTTCCAACTTGTATGCGATCTTTCGCCTTACTTACTAGTAGACAAGGGGGATCCAAGGATTTGGTACAAGGGGGATCCAAGGATTTGGACCGTATCCCAGACTATAAAGACCTTGGCAACGGTCAAGTCACGATCACTTGTTCAGATGAGCCATTGTCAGATTGCCCGCATAGGAGGGAATATGGGACTTAAATTTGTATGCTCTGACGGCGGCAGTTACCATTGTGATCATCGTCGAGTACTTATTCGCAAGTTGGAATCTCGAACGCCCCATAGAAGCCATAAAGTAAGAGCAAACCTCCAAGACGAACCCCGTATTCAGCGAGAAAACTACACATACGGATCTCTTGAGAGGGGCATGGGGTCACCATAGAGATGTGGCATGAAATCCGAACTGACCGATGTCTGTCAATCAGACGACAATGTGATGAACCCTTTTATCATGATTGGACCACGGTGCATTTCACACAAATACCCAACCGTTCCACCCGCCATCAATCTGTCCCCTTTCATTTTCTTCCCTCCCCGTGCCTTGTAAGCGCCAAGCTTTCCCCAATGAACTTTGTGAATGCTGACGATGAATGCGTCTCCATCCGTTACAGTCGTTCTTTCCTGGGCTTGCCAGGTCGCATCCCCTGTTTTCTTCGAACTTTGCTCCAAATTTTCACGTTCCTTCAAGCAGGCTTTTCACTCCGGCAGCACCCATTTTGAAAAATGCGTTATTCTTTTGTTTTCTCCACCCTTGCAGCCCCTCTTTTGGCATTGGCCGCCCCCGCTCGTTTTTACGGAAAGCGTGCAGCCTCTGATGTTTTGGTTTTCAGTGAGTATACGTGAACACCTGGTTTTTGGATTCATCATGACTATCTTGTCAGAATTTGCCGATGTTCTGGAACAGTTAGAGAACAGTTTCTACTCGCAGGCGATCTCGAAATTCCAGGCGTCCGATTTCCTCGCGGCTGGTTACTCATCAAGCCAACTCCCTGTTGAACAGTTCCAAAGCATCCAAAGTGATGAGGCCACGCATTCACAAGTGCTGCAAGATGCACTCAAGTCGTTCGGAGAGACCCCGATTACAGGTTGCAACTTTGATTTCAGCTCAGTACTGACGGATGTCTCTACCATGGCTGCGACTGCCCGTGTAGTCGAAAATCTTGGTGTATCCGCGTACCTTGGTGGAGCAACACTGCTTACTGATCCTGTTCTCCTGGATTCAGCTGGTTCTATTCTGACCGTCGAGGCTCGCCACCAAACTATTCTCAATGTCCTCTCTAGCACCGGTAGTGCAATCCCCGCGGCATTCGATATTCCATTTACTCCTGGTGAGGTCCTCGCGGTCGCTAGTCCTTTTATCAGTGGATGCAGCATCCCCATTCCCGCGAACACACCTCTCACCGTTACCAACAATGGAACCGTCGCCCCCGGCACGCTGCTTACCTTCGATGCCAGCACCATCAATGGAACTATCCCTGATAGCGTAAGTTCTTCAATGTTCTGCAGCAGCTTGCGAATGCTGAGACACCACCAATGACAGTCCCTGTTCTGCCAGATGCTGGTCGGTGGTAATTCTACGTCGCTTCCTCTCCCCTTGAGCCAATGCGTTGTTCCGGACAGCATCAACGGCCCCGTTGCTCTCTTTATCACCTCTGATAACCAACCTTTGATCAACAACGTCCGCGACCGTGCCCAGGGTAACATCGTAGCTGGTCCCACTGTGGCCTTCATCGATACCAAGCCTGAATTGCTCGGTCAGATAGCTCGCTCTGGTCCCAATTCCGGTTCGCAATCCACTTCCACCTCCACCATCTCCCCTGCTCAGGCGTCTTCCATTGTCTCGGCTGCTGGAGGTGCCTCTACGACTGGTGCCGCTGCCGTTGTCGTCCCAACCTCTTCTCCAGCCCCTTCGACCTCTTCATCTTTCGGTGGTCCCAACAATACTACTGGTCTCTCTGCGGATGGAAATATTATTGTCAACGGCTGGAGCACAACTTCGGAATCTTCCAGTGACCCCAGCCTGACCAGCGGGTCCGCTGTCGCGAGCGCTGGTAATGCTTCTACGACTGGCTCTGCTGTTGGCGCCGTTGTAACCGCTTCTTCATCCTCTTCGGCGGTCTCTGCTCAGCCCACTACCGTCATTGCGAGCGCTGGACCCGCCTCTACAAGTGGCTCCACTGCTGCCATCGTCGTAAACTCATCTTCATCCTCTTCGACCTCCTCACCTTCTAGCGGTCCTAATACGACCACCGGTCCATCTTCGGATGGAAATATTGTTGTCAACGGTTGGAGTGAGTCCTCTGTAGGTGCAAATATCGCGACCGCTGGTAGTGCTTCTGCGACTGGCTCTGCTGTTGCCGCCGTCGTAACCTCTTCCACATTTGCGGCCTCTTCAGCTCCTAGCGGTCCCAACAAGATCATCGGTCCTTCGGCAGATGGAACGATTGTCGTCAATGGCTGGAACACTGGTAGTAGCTCTTCGTAAAATCGTCTTGAGGACCTTTTCAATGTAAATGCTCCGAGACAGACTTGATGATACATGCCCGTGCTCACGACACCATGGTTTATGGATGCCCACTTCCCCTGGATGTACTGGGGCTGCTAATTTCATATGTCACGTTTTTTTTTTCGTTCGATTTTTCGATTTCTTTGCACACAGTCCGTTTTCGCACGTCAAGCTTCGGGAGGAATGAAATGGCGGAGTTCTTAGATGTTTCTCGCTTTTATTTATCTAGCTCTGGTCTCAGTCTTTTTTCGGTTCTATGTGTACCTAGTATCTGAGGGAACTCATTTCCACACGTTTTTGGGGTTGGAGTTGCTTGCCTCTTGCCGCAGTGTGGGTGGGCTAAACCCAACTCAGGCTTATGTGTGATCTGTTAAATAAGCTGAATTCGTTTCCATATGAAGTACAGCATCATCATTTCTGTTAAGTTATTTAACGAGCTTCATGGCCTTCTGTTGTCTCTGAGCCTGAAGGGGATGCCCACCCACCAAAGTATGGCATCGCTTGAGTTTTTTTTGTTGAAAATCGATAGTTATTGAGGGAAGAAAATTACACGTGATCTCCAGACTTTGTATAGTGATTGAATCGTCGGCATTTTCCGAAGCTATCCATTGTCCTTCCTTCTCTTGGTCAAGACATCGATTTGTATGTTGTAGCTCTAGATAATGTTGAACCTGGTTCTGTTGGATTCAAAGTACGTATAACCCCCTGAAAACTATCATCAGTCCGGAGTTGTAAGTGTGACCATGTGTGATCATTTGTGACCCTATAATGACCTCTCTGGTAACAACCTATAATTCGGCTTCCCACCAACCTGCTGTGAGTTGTCTCGACTCCCAACGTTGACGGCGCGATTGCTGATCCTATCACGGCCGCGTACACCCCGAGTCATCAGGCTTGAAGACATCCTTAGTCGGTATCTCGAAGTGACTTGCAACGAACTGATATCAATCGCCTCCTGTCAACCTAGTCGAGTAAAATCCACGTGTTCCGTCTTCATATGTAGCCTCTCCAATAGGGCAGCTAAAATTGTCCTGACAACTTGACACTGGCATCGCCCTAATCCCAGACTCGGAACTCTGCGACAGAATGTCAGAGGGTAAGCTTTAAATTCAAGCTTCCAAGAGCTTCGGGCTCTAAAAGAGTCTTGGTATGCGGTCATACGAGAGTCATAAGATCTAGTCATTCATCCTAGTATAAAAAGCACGTGTTATCCAACGATATCGCTTGCTCTGGTTTATCATGAAGGTACACCTACCGCCAGGCTTCCCCTACCTCGCTCGGCTTTTTTTACCCTGGATAGTCGCCTCTTGCACGACTTATGTGCTCCTAGACGTGTTTTTGCGACTGGGTGCACCTATATCATACCGAGTTGCGATAGTGTCTGCTTTATTGTCTCGCCCTGTGTTCCTGTTTGCATCCTATGTGTGGAATGCGAATTCAACCTTTGCTGAAGCCCGTCGTACTGACTCTCTCATGGTTCCTCGAGTCTACGACCCATGGCCCTTAGGGCTTTCGCTCGTGGCTGCCTTGGTAAAGAGTTTCAAATCAGGAAAGCTTGGTTGGTGTTTTACCCTTCCCCTCTCCCCCGTTGTACATCCACCTCATTTTTAACACTTTCAGGCGATATCTTGCACCTCTGGAGTCAACAATACGGCAATACTTATCTTCTCGACCTGGTTGGAGAGCCCCGGGTACGGTCTTACTCGACTTCGTTGAATATTGATGTTGATGAAACATTTTCAGATCTTCACTTTTGAACCAGACCATGTCAAGGTAAAACCTCGATCCGTCTATTGAATAACATTCTGACTCGGACATTCCGAGTAGGCGATATTAGCAACCCAGTTTGATAACTTTGAAAAAGGTACAGTTTATTAAGCCTTCATGCACTGTCTACAATCAACGCGACCGTTAGGCCCCATTTTTCGCTCCCAATTCACCACGCTTCTGGGAACCGGTGTTTTTAATTCCGATGGCGAAATGTGGAAGTGAATAATCTCCATTTGGATGGCATTGGAATGGCGACGCTGATTGATCTACAGGTTCCATCGATCGATGACCCGCCCTTTCTTCACCAAGGAGCGAATAAGTCATTTTGAAGTATTCAATAGACATTCTGAGGATGCCCTCAATCAGGCCCAAATGAGGCAAAACGAAGGATATCCCATCGACTTCCAAGTATGTATCCCATCAGCAGACAGCGATGGAAATAGAAGTGACAAGACTGACAGGATCTTGTGTCACGCTTCACCCTCGACTCAGCCTCAGAGTTTCTTTTTGGAAACTGCGTGCATTCGCTCTCCGCGGGGCTTCCTTATCCTCCACCTTCTTCGTTCTATCCTGCTTCACCTCAATCATCAGACAGTCAACACCCGTCCAGTCGCTTTGTCGATGCTTTCCTTGAAGGACAAATACTCTCGGTCCTCCGATCTCGCTATGGACCATCTTGGGCGCTATTAGAGTTTTGGAAAGACCGCGTTCTCCCTCTCCGTGCCGTCATCGATGAGTTTGTTCAACCAATCTTAGAAGCGGCGATTAGAAATAAGCGTACAAGAGAGCAGACGGCAGAGAAGAACAGCGAGGAATCGCAAGGTGGCACCCTACTCGATCATTTAGTATCTCAAACAGAAGGTTTGTGTTTCTTGTCAAGAGGGGAGTAGCTACAATCAGCGCTTATCGTTTCATTCTGTCAGATCACCAGATTTTGAAAGACGAGGTCAGTCCATATCAATAACAGGAGATAATGCATCTGATATCTTCTATGGGAATAGCTAGTCAATTTACTAGTTGCCGCCCGTGATACTGTACGGGTCAATGCATTCTTGCAGAGCGTAGCCACTTAAAACTTTTTTAGACCGCATCGACTTTGACGTTCGCTATGTTTATGCTCACCCAACACCCAGATATCGTCACGCGACTTCGCGCTGAAATTGCACAAACTGTAGGGACAGGTTTTCCAACCTACGAACAAATCAAGGAGATGAAGTTTATGCGGGCTTTCATTAATGGTCAGTTTATCCATCGACCTTCGTACTTCATAGCACTAATACAAGAAAAAAGAGACACTCAGATTGTATCCACCAGTGTAGGATTCAGTAATCTCGTCCATGTGATACTTTTCTCTTACAAAGTCAATTTCTTGGTAGTCCCTTCGACAGCAGGTGCGTTTCATACAAATACACGTCTGTTTACTTGAAATATCGACTCTAGAACTTGGCAGAACATCAAACAAAGCAACCACTTTGCCCAACCGTCCGACTACAACTAATCCCGATGCACGACCATTCTACATTCCAGCGCATACGAAGTAGGTTCACCTTCGCCATCCTTTTCAGATTGTCATTTACATCACTGCAGGTGTACTTACGGTGTACTCTTGATGCATCGGAGGGAAGATCTCTGGGGCCCAGATGGTATGCTGTCGTTCTGTGATACATCCTAGTACCCCAAGTTACTTTCATAAATAGCTCTCAAGTTCGATCCCGACCGGTTCCTCGACGAACGTCTGCATAAATATCTCTTACCCAACCCATTCATCTTCCTCCCATTCAATGCCGGGCCTCGAATCTGTCTCGGACAGCAGGCAAGTCGAACCCACTCTTCACTGGACTACCCACCTTCTTAAAGTGCACGTTACGCCTAGTTCGCATATCACGAGGTCTCTTTCCTGCTGACGCGTCTGCTCCAACGCTTTGCGCAATTCACTCTTGCGGAGCCTACGAAGAGTGATGGGGTGCATCCTAGAACGCACCTAACTATGTACGCCCAGGTGAGCTGAGTGTCTTATGTTCCTACGTACCGGCATTGACCCAAAATAAGGGTGGCTTATGGGTCCACATGGATCCGACGCCACTGGACGCCAATAAGGTCAATGGGGAACGTGATTTGTGAGGAACCTGAAATGATCACGAATTGACAACTTGGTCAAAGAGCATTCGTAATATCGATAATTTTAAATTTGACATGCTTGACCAATGCTCTGGATGCTCGTTTACCGAGCGTCGAAGACATCCGCGGGCTTCATAAAACTTCATGTTTGCTGTTTACTGAAGAAAGTAGAAATGACACACATCTGAGTTTTTCGTCATGGTCTGGTACGTCGGACGATGTGAAAGTGAGAATTGATGTCAGTCGGTGTTGCAAGATGGCGATTTGTATCTCGATGCAACCGATCAATCTTTCAACCATGAGTCGCAAGCTGTAAATAATTACCTTGGAGAAGCTTGGAGAAGAATCTGAGTGCAAACGCAAAAGCATAAGCTTCTTATAATGAAGATAAAGAGAAAGCAGGCCCGGATGGGCGTCCGTATCGAGCACCGCTCGAGGCTGAAGTACATGTTCCGTATGATGTGGGGCGTATGAAGCGACAAGTTACAACAGCAGTGGCATAACGAAAGTAATAATTACAGTTCCTCCCCTTTTAACCATCTTCGAACCATATACATAGATTCTGCAGGCTTGTCAAACGGGACGTGCTGACCCCATATAAATTAGCCTTGGGATATGACTACCGAAAAAAACGGTACTTATCATATGTCCCGCTCCACGGACCGTTGCAAACGTCAAGAGCTTGGTTGATTTGACTTCACCCACAATCTTACCGTCGACTTTCCAATCTCTCCATTCTTGTGCCTTATAGTCCTCGCTTCTGCTCCATTCTAACTTGTCTACCCAGAGCTTGTTTGCAACCCAGTTGCACTGCCAGTCGTAGGTGCCGGCGTAGATCAGAATCCGGATGCCACGGTCCAAAAGGTTGGAAACGTAGTACTGCGTGGGAGAAGCCCATTTATCCATATGAGCGTTGAACCCTTGACTGACTACGGAAGAACAAGAAGAGAAGTTTGATGGAGATTCGACACCAAGGAGGACGCGTGTCTCGAGAAGGTCGAGGTATCGCCGGATGGCGTCGTTCTCTGCGTAACACAGTTCGCCCTCGCATGGCTGGGACTCGCACGTAAAAAAATCAGGTGAGTCTGTTTGTTCGAACTCTACTCACCTTCGAGATGTCATACACGTTTCTACCTTTGTGGAGTATAGATCACTCATGCTCGTACGAAGGAAGTTCAAAATCGTTTTACCTGTCGCCCACATGGAAGTGGACAGCTCGCTATCACAGAAGCTGACTGCCGCACGGCAGTTGATCATATCGAATTGGTCAATGCAAGCGTCTTGCATTGCTTTCTGACAGCGAGGAAGCTTTTGACGAGGATTCGTGAGGTAAGATCACAGCCACGATATGATATTCAACGTACAGCGGTCTTCATCCTTACACAGGCGCTGATAGACTGGAAGGGGACGTCAAGAGAGGCAGTCCCACATTCTACCTCATATCGGCCAGGGTAGAGGCTGAGATCACCGTCATTCTGAAATAAGTCAAGTCGAGACTACAAGAAACTCACGTCGAGATGTCAGTGATTCCGTTTCCAATCAGAACACTTTGCAGATTCAGAGGTTTACGACCTTCCCGAATTGCTATCTGGTTCTGGTCATGTATTTCACTGGCGAAAACAGGGAGATAACGGCCCTAAAGCATTATAAGCATACAAATCCAATTTGGAACGAGTGTCATACGCCGTAGGATTCCCCCGATAGATGGAGCGGACGTCCCGAAAACTGCTTGAATGTTTCGAAGAAAATCGTAATAAAGGCATGGACGTTTTTAGCGGCATCTTCAGTTGTCTCGACTGTTTCTCCAAAATCTGCATATGAGAATCCGACACCGACACTGTAAAACCTCTTGAGGTTACTGAAACATCACTGGCGCACCCAAAGAGATATATTCACGGTTGATCAAGGAAAAAGATATTGGCAGCTTCGTTCCAAGAATGAGGATTCCAGAGTGTCCCGTTTGCGGAGCTGTTCTTCATATCAATCCTGCAAGGTCCTGTACTTCGTAGGGTCGAAGCGCAGCAGAGGATGGGAAGGGAGTTTTACCGAGTTCCATAAGTAAACCCAAGGAGGAAGAGCATCCTGGGCCTGAAGCCTTGTTAGGAGTGATATATATTCAATAATTCGAAGGGCACGCACCTCCATTGACCCACATCATTACGTCGTCTGAGGGGTACGCAGGTTAGATAGCCTGGACTGCGATGTGTATTGCACTCTGTGTATGTATGCGCATACCTTTAGCTGGGTCGCGTCTACTTTCAAAAAAGTAGAAAAACAAATGCTTGGCTCCAGCATCAACATCGAGATAGCCGGTGAATACACTAGGGTCACAGTCTTCATTGTGACTTCGTACAAAGATGTAGTAGGATGACACACTTGACAGTCGGATCGCAGAAGTGGCTTTTTTTCAAACGAACTTGATGATTGGGAAACCTCGGATGTTGGGAACATTCAGCACCGTTTGAACACCAGAAAGTACGCCCTGAGAGGCGAGAAGAGCTACGCCGAGAAGTTTGAGAGTTAACGGCATTTGAACTTGTCGTCTGATAGCAATGATATGTGCGCGTCAACTTGGACCGTACATCACGAGGCAAGCGCGCGGATCAGGTAATTTCATACTCCGAAACTCGAGATTGACTTCTGCTCCCAAACCAAACAACGCGTCTTACGGAGTTCAGCGGGCCGTGCTTCCGTAATCGTCTTCTTCCACGAACTTCCACAACATATTCTAGGTAACACTAGCCTGAGGGAGCAGCGAACCTTCTGTACGCCTATTTGACTACTATTTAGCGGTTACTCATACGAATAATTAACCTATCTTCACGAAACGTGAATCCTCTTTCAACTCAAAATGAAGTTACGGTAGATGCTGATGATTTCAGCAGGCCACCAAAGGCGCGACTGGCTTTCCAACATGTCCTTTGAATCATACTACATAGGTATAGATGTCGGAACAGGTTCTGCTCGCGCTTCTCTGGTGAAAAAGGACGGTTTCGTTGTGGCTTCCTCCACTCATGATACGATCACTTATCGCGATCCGAATGATCACCGTATCTTTGAACAATCGACTACCAACATATGGTCAAGCATCTGTGCAGCCGTGAAAGACTGCCTCTCTTCGTCAAATGTTCCACCATCTTCTGTGAAAGGGTTAGGTTTTGATGCGACATGTTCATTGGCCGTATCAGACTTTCAAGGCGAGCCTATTGTTGTCACAAAGGGCGAGCAGTTGGGCCAATATGGCGACAGAAATGTAGTGTTGTGGGCTGATCATCGAGCGGAGAAAGAGGCAGATCTAATCAACAGCAGTGGATCCATTGTCCTTGACTACGTCGGCGGAGTCATGAGTGTAACTATGTTTTGTATCAATGACCGGCTGAAACTGATGTTTCGAGGCAGCTTGAAATGGAGATACCTAAGATCTTGTGGCTTAAAAACCACATGGAACCCACGCTCTTTTCCCGATGTCAGTTCTTCGACCTACCGGACTTCCTGACATATCGCGCCACCTCTAACGTAACGCGATCATGCTGCTCTCTCACCTGTAAATGTTCCTATGTCCCCAGTAGCGGCTGGAATGCCGAGTTCTTCGAAAGGATCGGCCTTGGGGACATTTCAAGTACTGGGTACAAGCAATTAGGCGCGGAAGCTAGTAATCTCCTTACTGCAGGCCGTCCGGTCGGCAAAGGCCTTACAAAAAGAGCGGCAGAAGAACTTGGCCTCGTAGAAGGAACACCTGTTGGGAGTGGACTTATTGACGCGTGAATTGGCTCTGCTTTGATGCGATGAGGTTTTCAAAATTTTAATTCCTTTGGCAGGTATGCTGGGTGGCTTGGTACGGTTGCAGCTCGATATAAGGAGGGTGACAAACTTTCTGAGGTCATCCCATCTCTGGAGGCATCCCAGCATCGCCTTGCCGCCGTTGCCGGTACAAGTACTTGCCATTTGGTCCAGGTGGGCTATCATCCCGGGCTTATAACATAAATTTGACTGAAGCCAAGTCAGAGTCCTAAGGGTGTCTTTGTCAATGGGGTATGGGGGCCGTATAAAGTATGTATTCACGCTTTTCTCGGGCTACAGGACTCAGCTTTTGATAGGATGCCGTTTTTCAAGGATGGTGGATGAATGAGGGCGGGCAGTCATCGACTGGTCAAGTATGTGCTTGGTCTCACCGTTGGTTCCACACCACCGATCATCCTTGTCTTCATAGTTGATTGATTTCATTCTGACGACTCACCCCGCGTATACAACGCTCGTAGAGCTTGCAAAGGCGCAGGAGAACATCGAAATTCAGAAGAGGTGGAGAAAGGAAATGGACGAAGCGTCAAGATAAATTGTATTCAGGAGTTGAATAGATTGTGTAGGTAGATCAGGCGGCAAACTAAGATTGGAAGGTATGAGACTGGGTTCTGTACAACGAAGAATAACAGAGTCCAACCATGTAAAGTGCACCTAGCTTGTCGCAAAGTAAAATTCAATGAAAGGCGAAGGCGATTCTACTTCTGACAACAGAATATCTCAAGTGAGTTAGCACCAGTTACCTACAATAGTAGACCCAACATGAGTTTCTTTGGACCGACGTCGAAAAGAAATGTTCTTTCTGGGAGAGATTGGATCAGATTGACGGTAGTTGCCAACGCGGCAGTGGCCCTCCGTCGCTATCACATACGTTCAGAGGCTGTCTCGATTTTCAATGTGACCTCTTCCGCCTGTTCCGAGTCTCTGAGGGATCGGTACAAGGTGTCGAGCTTATTCAACAGGACATCGCTTTCCGCTTGAGTTTCTGCCCAATTTTTGACATCCATGACGCCTACTCGTTCGTGGCCCCAACGATTGGTCTCTGCACCAAACTTGGCTGGACGAGGGGTTGTGCCATCCTTTCTGTCGAACAACGTCACGAATGCTAAAGGAGCTAAAGAAATGTGTACAGCTGCAATGGCCGCTTTGAAAGGGTCGATAGTATGGTTCGGGGATCCCAAGAAGCGGACCTATATCATGTTTTCAGAGGACGGACTCCAACCCGATATGAACATTACGTACGAGATAGAAGACGAGCACTTTGCAAAAGTTAAGCACAGGCCCAATTAGAGCGTCAGCAACATTCGTCGAGCACACCCCTGGATGTGTGACGAAGTGTCGTGTACGCCGAGAAGCTGGTCTTTGAAGTGCCAGCTGATCGAGACGCGTCGAAATTAGATCGATCTGGTATTTTGTGTTTTCGTATGAGTGTTCGGATTTTTTGTTTTGCCAATCTTCTGGGTCAAAGAAGTCCGGTGAAGCCTCAATAGAGGACGACCACACAACGCGAGAACCGAGACATGGCGGAGACGCAAGGAGAAGGTGTTGAATGGACCGGTACTGTACTTCGTTTAAATACTTCATTAGATACACTCGTCAAGGAAAACTCACAAGAACATAGTGGCTGAATAGATTGCACTGCCATACCCACCCTAAACCATCGATGCTAATTTCTCCTGAATGTTGGTGGTAATATTTAGGAGCCGTTACTCCATTCACTGGCTCCGCGAGGATCTGTTTGATAGCCCCAATCCAGTCTATTTTATCAAAGCTTGCGACACCAGCGTTCATAATCAAGTGAGAAACATAAGGATATCTAGACAGATCGCTTCAAAAGGATGTATCGTCATTTTGGGATGATCGGCTCACTTGCTGGTAACCTCATCCGCAAATTTGAATACAGTGCTGATCATTGCAAGGTCAATGGATACAATATCAACGATAAGGTTCTTGCGAAAAGAATGGGCATATCCATCATAACCAGGCTTCTTTTGAAGTTGATTGATGTAGGAATCCAGGAGACCTAGCAATTTTGACCGTGCCGCTTCTGCGCGTTTTACACTTCTGCAAGCCATTACAAGAGTCAAGCCATTATAGGGCTCTATGTTTGACGCGTCACCATTGACGGCGAAACCTTGAGGTAACGCGTCAGTGGGTGTGATATGACACAGTTGAAGGAGCAGCCGCTGGCATATGCCAAACCCTACGCCACTGAGAAAATAAAATTTCAGCCAGACCATTGTATTATAGAGACCAGGACTCACCCATTGGCGCCCGTCACAATGACAATAGGCCTTGCCATCGTGGCACAACGCACATATCGTACGATTGCTAGTAAGGTAGTCGATACTGTCACACGCGTGACCGTCAATTGCGTCAACGAATTAATTTTGATACTGTGAAGCCTTAACGGAGCTACAACGCACACAGTATCTTACAGTGCAACCCATAGGTAAGATCAAGTAGGATGAAAACAAGATGTGTATGGATAGATGAAAAGTATAGACTATGCCGACTTCTTCTTTTTCTTCTTCGGTGACTCCCCGTCCACCTGCATGGCGGCCTCCTTTTCGGCCTTGCGCGCCTTCTTCCGTGCTTTTCGCTCCTCTTCGGTCTCCTCCTAACGATCGAAATCCATCAGCAAAGGACAAGGAGAAAAAATGACAAAAACTGACCTTCGGCTTGGATTCCTCCGCGACACCATTGACCTCGCTCTCTCTTCGTTTCCGCTTCTTATCCTTCTTATCCTTCTTCTCTTCCTTAACATCACCATCCATCTCGACGTCCGAACCATCCTGAGCAGCAGCTTTTTCCTTCTCCGCCTTCTTCTTCGCCCTTCTCTCCTCCTTCGCCTTCCGCTTCTCCTCCTTCACATCCAACGCAGCCTTCACCGCAATCTCCATCGGGTCATCACGCTGCGTTGGCACAAGGTCCACGGCATCCACTTGTGTGTTGTACGTCTTCACTTCACCCTTCATCTCGAAACGCTGTTGTTTCTTACCGCCCTCGGCAAAGCGGTTAGCGCCAGCGAGATCGCCTGTGTACTCAAGTGCACGTAGTCGTGACTCAAGTTTGGCGCGGTTTTCGAGGCCTATTGAGGGCGCGGAAGAGTCAGATTTGCCATCTGAGTCTGTGAGAGCATCTACGCGGATCGAGAGGGCGGCCTTCGTAGCAACCATGCGAGCCATCTGTGAACTTTCCGTCAACGGTTGATACATAAATCAATCTGATCCACCGACCTTTCCCTTGAGTTTGGACGGTGCTTGACCAATGAGAGAGGCCTACCACGAGATGAGTCACAGTGACAAGGGAAATGAACGTCCAGCGTACATGGTAAATAAGACCATATTTTGGGGTGTCATGCTTTGTCTTGAGAGCACGGAAAAGGGCTTTCTCAGCACCGAGAATTTGTACAGTACTGGCTGGATGTTTGGCCAAGTTGAGAAGACTGCCGGCGTGGCTGATGAGACGGGCTCCGACTAGCTCTCCGACGAGGGCGGTAAGATTAGGCGCGATGGCGTTCATGCGGTTACGGAGGTACTCTGCTAGTTGTGCACGGTATGCGGTGATGGCGATGACTTGATCGCAGAGGGAGTGGATGTGTGAAATGTCGGAATCGGATATTTCTGTGCCCATGGAAATTTCGGCGGCGGCTTTGAGGACGGCCTCGAGGTCTTCGGGGAGGATGGCGGCGAAAGATGTTGACGCGGCGTTGGTACGAACACCTGAAAAAGGGCGTGAGATAAGACATGATTGGTGTTGGAAAAAGATCGTACCCATTAGGCGGATGACTTTGGCGTAGGCAACGTTGTCGGATATGATTTTGGCCATCTCGGGGAAGTGCCAGCCGTACCACTCCTAAAGCCACAATGAAGTACTTGTTTTGCTTCATGCGTCGACAAACTCACCTTCACTCTCATCGCATAGGTGTTGATTTCCTTGTCCAGATCGTCTAACAGAGCTATCGCTTGAACAACCATTGTATCAACCTTGTCGGGAGAAAACTTGAGCTTGAATCTGGAGAGTAAAAGAATCAGTTAATGCCGTGTTCGATTCCGAACGGATACGCACCGCGAAAGCGAATGACTTAGACCCAAACTCATTGTTGCAAGATCTTTGGGATCCAAACCTTGAAGGAGAGCAGATATTTGGTGACGAATACCCCGCCAGAGCTCGGTTTGCTCGTCAGTTGTCGCACTAACAGATATGCTGAGCTTCTTGGATATTGACCGTGCTGTTTTGAAGACATAAGTCATAGACCCGGCCGTAATGGCTGAGGAAACTCACAAAGATGAGGATCAACCACAAGCAAGGATTCCTTTCCTTTTCCCTTCCCCAACACCTCATCCGTCAAGAATTGTTTCAGGCCTTTGCCGAGTTTTCCGTTTTGGATTGCAGTAACGTCTTCTACTGCCGTTGCAGTGGATGTAAACCGATGCAGAGCTTTCAACTTCAATCTTTCGTCATTGAACCAATCCTTCATGAGTCGTACAGAGAATATGCAATAAACATTCCAACGTACAGTTTGCTCGCCTGCTCTGGTGTTTGGAATTCTTCCCATAGGTCCCCGCTTGAAAGCTTCGCCTCATCTGACACTTTAAACAGGCAGTAGCCCATCGCCGTCTCGTATAAAACGAGCATTTTCAGGATAAGGGGAGGAAATGAAGCAAAGTAGCGGAAACGAGCAGCGCGGCGACCAGCCTACAAACTTTTTTGATGCTGGTGAAATTTACGAGGTTTCCCACGAGTCGTGAGAACACATGTCCAATTCGAGAAGGCAGCACCCTTCAAGTAAGGAGCTTGCTTATCCATGATTAGGGTAGTCCACAAGTAGCGGATTTAAGGTGGATTTGGAGGTGGATTTGAGGTCGGATTTCAGATAGGTTGGGCCAAAACCGACGCGAAATCTGATGCTTGGTTTCCAGTGTTGCAAGAGACCGGGCCTCTGCAGTTACACGCATGTAGTGGTTTAGCGGTAATCAAATCGCGGAGGCGGTCCCTTTTTCGTTATTCTGCCGAAACGCGACGGCTAACTAATACTAACTATTTAGACTTACTTGAATCTAATGTAAGAAAATGATAAAATACAAGAAATAAGAGTTCAAAAAAAGAATGTATCGATAGATAATTACAAGTTTGAAATATATTGAATTGTGAAGGCAGATGATCGTAGATCCTCATAGGCGCGGGATAACGATGATTGAAGTTGAATGTTGGCAAACTGCAAGGTTCCCACTCATGCTTCAAGGCTTCAAGCCACAAACCTGCCTGTTCATCTATCATGTCGTTGGAGTATGATGACCTAACCACTCTGCTTCGTACCACCCTGCTACCAGACGATCCTGGTTACAATGAACTGCTTTCTCGGAGACTTACATGGTGGGACTCAGGTCGCGTCAGGTCGTGGTTTCTAGGAAATGGTTACACACTGTATCACCGGTATCAAGATGAAAACCAAGATTTCATCGTCGAAATGTACCCAGCCGATGCGGAACCACAAGAAAGAGCATTTCCCTATCCCTACGAAGGTGAGATGCACAACAGTGTGGTCGGAATATCGGCCTTTTCACGCATATATTGGCCATAAGGTATGTACCTTGCGACTTTCTCTGATGAAAGCACGCACGTTGATAATATATCCCGGGTCGGCAGTGTACTATCAGTTATGCTCAGGATC
>JABAKA010024083.1:0-73964 GCA_018857285.1 Termitomyces sp. Mi166#008 | reverse complement strand
TTGAAGAGGGAAAATTTAGCACCTTGAAGGTTTCCATTGGCACACCTACCTCTAACACCACTATTCCCTCTCATCTAGCATTCCTACTATAGTTTCTTTACAAGTCCATTAGCTTACCTAGCCAACAAGCTATTTCTATGTTGCCTGCAGATTGAATCTTTAAAACACCAGAACCCACCTTACATATTTTTTGTGCTTTGGATTTGTCATCAATTCCTTATAGGTAGCCTACAATCTACCTACATTCTTTGATAGGTTGTTTGTGTCTTGTAACGAGAGCTCACATAGACCTACCTTTCTAGCACACATCTAGACAACTGTGCATGCTATCATCAGATTATGGAAGCAAACAAACCCTCCTCCAAAAATGATATTGAACCCTGCCTGATCAAATTTGTTGATCGAGACTAGGTTTGAGGTGAGATCAGGGGCATGTAGAGTGTTTTTGAAGACTAGTTCCAATGAGCCATGGGTAGTAGTGCATACTTTTCTAATGGTCCCTTGACCTATGACATGGAACATAGCTTCTTTTGGCACCACATGTCCTTCAATTGAGGTAGAGAGTCCCTTGTAGTCTGTGAACACTTCTTTATTAACCAAGAAGTGATCTGTTGCCCCTGAATCAGCATATGTGGAGATGTTTGAATATTTTAGAGGTAAGTACACCAGGCCATTTTACTATTTGTAACTGATCAGAGTTTGTCATTGCAGGTTGGACTATAGTAGAAAGTGTGTATGTAACATGGGAAATAGTAGATGGTTGTGATGTGGTATTGGGTTGCAAAGTAGTGAATGAGACTGTGTTTGCTGTGGGTGGTGTGGGTGGAGTTCCAGTAGCAGATGTCTTAGTCGACAGGGTTCAAGAGATCTTACTCTTGTTCCTGAAGTTAGGGGGGAACTGACCCTCCTTTTCTCCATCTTTCCAATAGCAGTTTTCTATAGTATGGCCATTTGGGTAGCAGTTTGAGTTGATGCATACTAACTTCTGCTTTGTTTGCACTTGCAATGCCATGGCTGAGGTGCCTGCCTTCTGCTTTTGGAGGACAAGACAGTTCTAGTGAACAGTGAGTGCCACAATTACATCCTTCAATTTTGTTGTGGAATATAATCTGGCTACCATTGTGTTCCAGGATTCTGGAAGCGATGCAATCAGGATCATGCAGAAAGCTGCATCATCTATCTTTGCTTCCTTTTCCGTTGCTGATTTCCACTTTTCTCTGAGGTCTTCCATGTGTTTCAGAAAGTCCATACCATTTGAGAACTCAGTGGCACACAGCTGTTTTTCTACATTCATCATGGCTATCTGTAATTATCAGTAAGTGTTGACCAAGCCTCAGTCACAGATCCATCCATTTTAATGCTTAACCCCATCAGGTTTTTAGTGTTATAGATAATGAGCCCTAATGCCCATGCATCTCTCTCTTCCCACTTCTAGAGATGGGTTTTTGGACAACCATTCAGTAAATTTCAACTCATCCTTAGTGTCCAGTGCTGCAACCAGTTTTTTGATTGTGCCATCTAGGTAGCCTCAGGCACCTCACACTCTCGCTGCAATCTGAACGCAGTTTTTGAATGTGGTGTAGTTTGTGCCATTGAAGTGGGCTTCTTTAGCAAAGTTTGGTGGGTTAGACAAGTGAGTAGTCATGTCTCAATGTATGTGTAAGTGGGCATGGTGGTGGAATGTGATGTGTTTTGTGTGGAGTCGATTTTTCAGAGCAGCGACTCGACGAAGAGGAAGTGCAAAACAGGGCCTATAACCTGTAGACGATTACACTAGTTGAGTCCTCAGTCAATATGTTGTTCAGCTGATGTATTACTTGTAGATAATTACACTAGTTGAGTCTACAGACAGTAATTAGTGAGACATAAGTAAGTATGAATAAATTTAGCTCATCCTCAGTCAATATGTTGTTCGACTGAGAGTGGCTTTCTGTGTGCTGAAAAACAAAAGAATAAAATAAATAAGGTTTGTGGCAAAGACTAGCAAATACTGATCAGGTAGCCACCTGGGCTAGGAGAGAAAAAAAATATGAGAGAGGTAACTGAAAAAGGAAAGATCTCACGTGATCTAGATTATGACATAGTGTCAAGTCGACGGTCGCAAAAGTCTCCATTTTAACAAGAAAAGCAATACTCTTGCACAAGCAGTTGATGATTTCTTCAAAGTCTGTATTTTGATCATGTGATTGGGGAATTTTCGGACATTTCATTTTTACGCATATCTCCCCTGGTTTCCTTCCTAAAAAAAAAGTTGGGGGCCTCCAGTCCAAAATCCCAGCCCTGACAGGCCACTTCTTACCGTTTTCCACTGTACCTACAGTGACAATTTTGTCAATAATGTGTTTGAGAATAAACAAGTCGTTCTCTGCTTCCGAAATGGCAGCCTGCAAGAGTGCACCATTATTGTTCACGTTTAATAGTTGCATAGAGCTGGGATTTGCAGAGGTACGTGCATCGCGGGATCCATCCTCGATGGAGGAGCATAGGGTGGAATTGACTCTTTTGCCTCTCCTTTTCAATTTCTTATGATGGAACGCTTGGCCTTGGGCATTGTCCTTGAAAATTTGACTGTTTCATGAAGGGATGAGGACAGAGGCCATTAGCGGTCAAAAAATCTTACGGATAAGTACATAGATGCGATTTATTGACTATCCCGTGCCGTTAAGTCTGGTACCGGAACTCGGGATGTAAATACCCAAGCTCTTCGATTTCAGATTGTAACTTTCCTTGCAATCTATGATCACGCTCCCCACGATCCCGCTTGGCATTCTCATGGCGAAGGTAAACGTAGGATAAAACAACAAGGACGCATATCCCGCAGCTGGTGGAGAGGTTAAGGGAATTGCCGTTGTGGTAGTCTGGGGCATCCGTCGGAAGGTACGTCCACATTCTGGGTATGGATTCAGCACAAAAGAGGTATGTCGCGATTGAATGACACTCACGCGATGACGGATCCTAATGCCCCGATGCCTTTGATTTTGATGAGATGGTTGAGGACTATAGACCTTACAAAAGAGTGAAAGCGTACCCAGTACCATGGCGGGAGTTACCGCTTTGACTGTATCGGGTGAAGCATTGTCCGTTGCCCATGCAAGGACCTGCATTAAACAACATTAAAATAATACTCCGAAGAAGTCAACACGTACTAGTGGACCACCAGGAGAAGCACCAGAAAGAGACAAGAAGCATGCTGCATAGCTACGATAAGAAGTTAGTACCATTTCCTCCAAACTGAGAGCAGAATTATCACCGAGCATGAGAGTTTCGTGTCCCAATCGAAATGGCATATCCTGCGACCATAAGGAATGCGCAGAACAGCGTGACGGCAGTCCTATGCCGTATTCTGTAGCTCAAATACGAAACGGCAACTGACCACACAGTAGCCACGACGTATGGTGGGACTGTACGCAACTGCGATTCGACGACAGCTGAGCGATGGCTGAGAAAGCGCTGCGAATATGTCCCCAACCACGTACTGAAATTCCCGACTGGAAGAAATAGCTTTTCTAAGGGAGTGATGTGCATGAAGTGAAGACACTTACGTGTGGAAATTACGGTTGGCATGAAAAAGCTTAGTCCTTGAAAAGATATGTTCAGCATAATATAGCAGATTGTAAGAAGTATGGACTGAAGGTCGACGTTTCAGTGACAAAAGTATCAGTTAATTAGTCGGACATCAAAAAGAGGCCCATACAGGGAGACTGAGGGACTGAAGGACGAGCTTGAGTGTCGTTTTTTCCCGACGTCCTTGCGTTCTGACAATTTGGCTAGCATCAATGCACGCAAGAACCAAAGTACGTTCTTTGTCATTTAGCAGTCGAGTGTCGCATGGATCATTGGGAAGGATGAAGAAACACAGCAAACCAAAACCAGTCGTAATGATTCCTGTGATTGATTAAAGTGATTCCTTGAGCCAGTGCGAATGCATTACCTTCGATGAGGAAGATCTAGCGAATTTTTCAGAGAGCGAGAGAGAGAGGGATGATGAGTCGAGATTGCAATCCTCACCTTTCTCCATGATTTCAGGGAGCCAATATCGGGAACCGAAAGAAAACCTGATGCCAAAAGGCCGCCGACTGTAGAAACGATGTGAAACAGCCTTCTCATCATCGAGAAGGAATGCCTACAAGCGCCAGCTAGGGTCGATGCACTAAAGAAAAACCCTATCCTGAAGACGAGTTCTTGACGTCGATAAAACTAGATTATCCAGATAGCTAATCGGCCCAGAAGTCTCCACACTGAGCACGACTTACACGAGACAGCAAATATGTCAGACCCGACTACAAACAGCAGTGGACTGGTGTCAGTCCAGTCCAACATCAACATCCAAAAATACCATACTAACCAATGTCCCGCCTTCCGCGAGGCCAAGAAACATCCTATTTACGATGAGCCCGGCGTATGACTTAACGAAGGCGGTGGTAATAGTGACAACGCCGAAAATGGTGATTAAAGCAGCTAGCCATGGAGAACCAAATCGTTTGAGGGCCAAATTGGATGGAATTTCGACGAAAATGTACTGATTGAAATGTCAGAACCCTTCACGGCCTTAATTATACGCACGCCTCACGAAGATGTAAAACACTGTAAGAGAAACGTTGTAGTCAAAGCCCGACATCCCGAGGTCCTTCTCGATCCCTGTGCATCAGGGAAAGCGTTTAAGGCGAAATTGAAATATTTGTGAAAGGCTCACCTGCAATCTTTGCATTTCCTTCGAAATAGATCGAATGGGGGTCAGTGCCACTGTATCGAAGGTTAAATTACGGCAAACCTATGGAAGTTCTATTGCGAGTACGATTACAGAAAAGAGAACTACGATATGATATTCAAAATGAGTCATTACCTGTCAATGAAATTGGTACAGTCTGGGAGGTGTCTAGCACGTAAAACCAAGTGAATTACTTTAGGACAACTCACAGGCTAGACCGAATAAAGATAAGAGGATCACATCCAGCTTCCTGACGAGTTTTCTTTCGGCATTGGGGTCGATATCATAATCAACGGACGGATCTGCTTTCGCAATATTCTGCGTCTGAACTGAATGTGCGGGAGCTGGTTCCAGTTTCTCCGGGTACATGTCGACCAACCTAGTCAAACGTGGAAGTGTGCCAGATAGTCAATGGCCACGGCATTTTGTTACAAACTGGAGTCCGCATGGCAAGGATCATGAGTATGAAAGCAATGCAGATCCAATCGTTGGGATTGAGAGGATAAAGTCTCGAAGCTACGGATCTCGAGGTCAGCCGCCCTACAGTGTATCCTAGTTCTGACCGGTATCCACGGTCGATTTGACATTTACTTTGAAGAGATCACCTTACCTCCGTAAGGACAGGGAGTTAGGTTGAGGGATCTCAGTACCTGCTACAGAGCCGAGCCGGCAGTCCACATTTGTGGCTCCCTATTGATCTGCCGCATTCGGGCCTCCAAAGCCAGAAGCCTGCAGGGGCTCGCTGAAATTGAACTGTTGCAGATGCCCAAAGTTGGAAAGGTCAGAGTATCTTATGTCCTTCAATTTCAACCCAAGAAAGCTCGCGGGCAATGACAAGATTTTGATATGACTTTTGAAACCAATTTCCACATGTCGAGGCGAACGAGTTCAACAGCAGCAAGTTTTTAGAACGGTCTTCTGGCCGAGCTCATGTGATCTTGTTGCGACGCGGTCCAGACAAAAAGCCTTGTGCACAGAAATTTTAAAGCAACTAATTTGACAAATCTTGGTGTACTACACCCACGTCCGAGTCAGTATCCAGGAAAGCGAGCACATAGAACAAAAAAAATGAACATACATACATTTTTCCGTTTCTTCTCCCATCTGCTCGCACTTTACTCCTTCCGACCAAAGAAAACCTCTCCCCAACCTATAGTTTTCCCTGACGTCTTCTCATCATCTTTACGTTCGATCGGGCGCGCGAGCCGTCTAAGTCTCGCCAGCTCGTCGCTCGAAAGAGGTTTATCGGACTTTAGCTGGTCTCGTATAGATTCCAAGATCGAAGTCTGCGCCGCTATACGTGCGCGCTCATCGTCTACCACTCTTCGCTGGCTAACGAGATGGATAGAGAGGGTAATTATTGCCACAGAGTAGATGGCATGAGGAAGGTAAGGACTCGGCATTAAAGATGACGTAATCTGCTCGTTCTAAATTCCTCGGGACGAGAGCATAACAGACTGTATAGTTAGAGCTACGTCCCAACACTCATATCAAGCAGCGCCTCTATACTCTTACCCAAATCTCCGCCCTGCGCCTCCAAAACCAGCTCAACCACCTCCGTATCCACACCCGGGAATATCTGAACAAGCGTTTCCCTCGCCGCCGCCGCCGCGTGTTCGTGCGCGGCATCAATCTGCCTCGACATGCCCGCCAAATCCAAATTCGGCGTCGGTGTTCGCGAAACAGATTGTCCGTATGCGTCGCCCCCGGCAAGCGACTGCACGCGCGGCGATACCGGCGACAGAAGGTTGTGCGAAGGGCCGATAGCGAGCGGCTGGTGAGTGGGAAGACGCAGTGGTGTTTCGTCGGCCGCGAAGCCAGGCGATGTTAAGCCCGCAAAGGAGGACATGGACGGTACGCGTCGGACGCGTGGCTTGTACGGTGTCTGTATAGGCGGTGCGAACACCGCACCACCTGAAGAGTAGGGTGTCTGTGGAACCTGATGTGCTGGTGAGCCTGAACGTCGATCGCCCTCGGGGTACGCCAACCGTTGTACGGGTGGTGTTGTGGCTCCTTGTTCGCGATACTCTCGCCCGAGCTCGAAGGGGGCAAAAGGCCCTGGAAGATATGCCAGTTTGTTCTCTGCACCGTCCAGGGCCTCGCTAAATATTCGCCCGATGGCGTTCAGAGGTTTTGAGATTGTGTCGCCTGTCTTCTGCAGGAGACGCTTGGCGTCACCGGAGAGGGTTTGGGTCGGGGTAGACATGGCGAGCGGCTGGGCAGGTTCTTCACCTGCATGCGAATTGGTAGGCGGGGTAAGATGTGGCACTTGCATGGCTAGTGTTTGAGAAGTAACAGGGGAGTTGGTGTCTGATTGCGGGAGTGCTTGGATGGCCTCTTCGACGTTTCTTTGCCGTCTTCAGATTGACTTCAATCGCATATATCGACAGACACTTACTGTTCAAATTCCTCTTGTGAGATATTAGAAAGCGAGGTGTGATCCATTGTTTCAATAAATGAGACAGCACCCATCTTTTGAGAGATTCGTTATATGTCCAGAATCAGAGTTGCAGAAGGACTTACAAGACTGGAGAGATAGTATCCAGCTTCACTCTGTAATTTCTCGGGGTTCCGGAACCTATTTATGAACCTGTTGTGCTGAGGGTTGGCGTTATGCTCGCCAATGGCTGTTGAACAACTCACTCAACGTTTGACAGTAAATGATCCGGATTGGCTTTGAGAACCACGTAGATAAGAATAGGTACAAACGCGTCGGCACCCTCTTCGGCCTGTAAATGTCGTATTAGGCCTAACTTGTATGTGAGCACCCAATCGCACTCTACGACTCACAATACGCACCGTAAATAACCTTGCAGCAGTTCAATATGCATATCAACTTGTCCCGTGGAGCTTTATAGTGATTGATCTTAAGGAGCTCTGTGGACAATAGTTCGGTGATTTATGAAGTATGAAGTCTGGATAGTTCTAACCTTGTTGCGCAAACATAAGGAAGCCTGGGCTCCCTTCACTCTCAGGTATATCAAGGTGTTGCTCTTCTATCCATCCAAAAAGCGCGATGCGCTGTGAAAGGACGCGATCTCGTTCAAGATCGTCTGCCGTTATTGGTCGAGGGGGAACGGCAAGGGCGACTTGTGGTGTAAAGGTACTGAGAAAGCAAGGTCAGAGACAGCCCGACACAGTTGTCTGATATCACACCAACAAATCGTAAAGACGGTTCATAACCAACTTCTCCATGCCTTCCATCGCATTGTCAAACTCGATTTCTGACGCGTTCTTCCATGGTTCGCAAGCACGCATCTGCCCCGAAATGAACTGCAGACTTGCTTAATAATGTACAAAACCGCAGTAATTCAGAGCTCACATTCAGGAAGTCGTTGATAATCTTCACCTGATCATTCACGGTAAAGGTGCGCTTGGCGAAATTACTCAAGAATCTACAATCATAAGTCGCAGTGTAAGTCAATGAGGATCACGAAGAGGACATACGAGCGTAGATATTTAGACACAGGTTCTGCACTACGACTTTTCATCTGATCCAGAAAACTCTGGAAGTCGAACGGAATCTCGCTTTGAGCACGAGAGACTAAAGCAGGAGAAGCGGGATCGTTTTCACCAGGACACCCTTGGGGCGAGAGTTTGCTGGTTGACGTCACATCGTTCCGTGGCGTGTCTTGTTGGGCCGCGAAAGTGGCAGAGATTGTTGCGGGTGAAGGAACAGGCTTGGCCTGATCCATTGACAGGGGCCGCGAGCGGGAGAAAGATGGTATCGCAAATGTACGAGCTAACGCTGTAAATGAAGGAAACGAGGACGAGGCCAAAGATCCAGTGGATTGTGGAGAACCAGGAGGCGATAACACCACATTATCTTTCAATGGTAATGCTGGAAGTTTAGGCGAAGGTGTCCGTGGTTGTGAGGGTGGATGAGCCTCTGCCGATTTCCATGCCTCTCGTGCGGCTTCTTCTTCCAAACTCGCAAGTGGGTCAAATTGATCAAGAACTTCCTGAGAGACCTGTGGTGGTCGATTATCGGTGGGACCAGACAACACAACAGATTCGAGGCCATGAACAATTGACTGGTCCATTGTAGATGGATCCGGTGTGTGCAGAGGTTCAGTATGCGGCTTGGTGTTATCGGTATGTATGACATCGCTCCACGGGTTGGGCGAGGTTTCCGGAGAAGTAGAGAGGGTTGAGGTCGTGGCCTCCTGCATTGATATCGGATTGGATACAGGGGAAGAGTCCATTAATGTATCGTGATCGCTGTGTACATAACGCGAGCTTCACGAAGAGCAAAAGTCGCTGCGTTCAGGCGTATGTGGTCATGTGACCTGACACGTGGAGAACGCGTCACGCGTCGCTTCAAGGCACTGCAGAAGACGGTGCCGTGGAGAACATGCAAAGTCGAGCTTGTAGCAGGCCTGAACCATCTTTGCACCGCCGGACGACAATACGACCTTGGCGCGGCTTCTGAGCATTTTCGTTTTCCCTGGTCTGGACTTGTCTGATGAACAACATGTGGCCAGCTCTTTTGCGCCCACAAAAGGGAATTTGTTGTGATGTTGTCAGTGTTTGGACACTTGTTTCCTTGCCTTTTATTGGTTCATCGTTCTTCCACGTTATTTCTTGTACATACCCTTCTTTCCTTCATATTCTAAAGGTCCCTCTATACCTAGTCTTCTGCCATGGGCCGCGCTCTCTTTTCTACCATCTACACCCAAGGTGTCGCCGTGCGCACTGAGCCCGGTGTTCCTGATCAGTCGGACCGCCCTCGATGCGAAAAATGGAGCATTTCAAATCCTTTTGATCCCGACTCTGACGAATTCTACGAGGATGCCACGCGCGAGGTCTTCACTGACACCGAAGCGTGGCGCCAGGAGCAAGAGGCGGTCAGAGAGTTGCTGGTGGCCCAAGCTCGTGGTGGCACTGAGAGCTCCTCGTCCAGCGAGGCCAGTGAAGGCGACTCGGGGAGCCCCATGGCAGTGGGATCTGATGATCCTGCTCTGCTCATCGCTGACGCGTTCTCCGGCGCCGCCTGGAGGTCCCAGCTGATCGCGATCGGCGCTTCTCCAGACTGGGCAGCACAGATCCGTAAGCCGCATCCTTCAACTTTCAAATCATTCATGCTCAATACTCTCGGCCCTGTAGCTCCCGCTGCAGAAGCAGAACTGCGCTCCCAGCTACGCGCTACCCGTCGTTCGTCGGCGGCCTTCGTTCCTCCATCTGCTTTTCGTGCCCCCGCAGATTCGACCGAACTTGGTACGCTGGCCGCCGCGTCTCCCCCACAGTCTCCCACCTTCCGGCGAACAGTCACCATCACTCCGATCAGCATTCCAAACGAGCCATCTTCGCCTAGCCCTCCGTCACCCGCGACACCCTCGACACCAACCGATAATGTCTACGAACACGCAATGTCATCCTTGCTGACCCCCTCACCACCCCCTTCGGTTACTCCTCACGTCTATACCTGGCGCAGTACTCCACTGGCCGCTCAGGCGTCGCCTCTTGCGAATTTGAGTAACTCTGCTGGTCCCTTGACCAACCCTAGTGCCCGCCTGTCCTTCGTCAGGCTGAACGTCGCCCCCACCCGCGTTCAAAATACTGCCGTTTGAGCCAATCTACTACGCATTCTAAAACCGCTCTAATGCCGGACTCTCACACAGTAATCTCTTAATTGCTTCATTCAGGTTTTACGCAGCTGTCTTGTCATTACGAAGTCCTTCTTGATCCTTGACGCATCGTTTGGGCTTTCGTCTTATGTCATTTATCTCTCATTTATGCCTCATCACCACATCGCTAGAATCGTCATTTCGAGGGGTCACGTTCATTTCCACGCAAAAATGTTGTAGTATCATGCAACTCGTATAGTACTATAGGCTCTCCTACGAGGCCTTGTTGTATCTACTAGTGTTGGAGTGTATGTTATTTGTTGTCTGTTCTATTCAGAAACAGCCAGTGTTCACGGAGAAAGCATGGATTCGATACGGCATGCCAAGATCAGTACATATATAACGAGATACATACAGCGCAAACCACAATCTAGCCCCATCGTGTATCGTATTGGCCCAAACTTTCTACCAGCGCAAAGTCAATACTCTCTGGCTCTCGCGCACCAGGTGTCGCAAACAAGCACCAAGTATCTTCCCCATCCACCCGGGCAAGCCTTGTCGGGCCGTCAGCTATTGACGCAGATGGCGGAATGTAGGAAACAGGAGAGGTAGAACACGAATGCGCGGTAATCGCGACAAACGGCTTGACTTCGGGTGTCTCATTAGTTGGCAAAGTCTTCATCGTTGTTCTGCCAAGGGCAGAATTGAGGGGAAGGGGAAAGAAATGTCAGCTCGGAAAAATACATCAAACGCAGAATAGAAAGACAGACATACAGCGCGATGTCAATCACTGACTGAAGGAAAACTGGGCCAATGAGACCAGACCAGCGGAGACGCGTGATGTTCCCCACGTACGACGGAGACGGGTGCTCGTACAAAGCAACGTACGACTCCACGCGGTCGTTTGCTTTCAATCTGTTCGACCGTCGGGACACATCAAGCGATATGTAAATTTGATTCAATACCTTTGTGAACCCAAAGAGGCCATACCCACCCATTCAAAGAGCGCAGCCATCTCCGTGTCCCAATCTTCAATATCATCATCATTCTCCTGCTGTCGATCAGAGATAGATGGTCCAACTTTCACCTGCGACGTTGATGGATGCTGACGCAGTGACGGGAATGGGATATGCACGTCGTCGCTTCTTGTCGTCTGACATACCACTTCGCGTACTTCTGATTTTGATAGAGTTGGTTCTGGAAGGGCTGAATCTAGCAAGAATGCGTATTTGAGTATTGAAGCACTCAATGCAGAATTTATTTACGGCTGGCTCACCATTGAAGCAGTACACCACGTTCCACGCGCCTAAGCCTTCGCGTTCCCTCCTTGCATCCCAAGCCTTGAGAGCCTCGTCACGACGCGCCCGGTTTGGTACTGACTCCGCATTCTTTTGTAATGACAACCGTATCACTATATATGGCGTCAATGAGCCTGCCTATAGTCATGTCAAACGCGATTGGAATGAAAAGTCACACACCAAAGTAATCTCTATGCGCCTTAAATGGCAACCGTGTCCCCACCAACCCAAGACGTTCATACGTGTCCTTCGTAACAAGAAGAGTCAACAGACCCCGAGGATCAATACACCATACATCGTCGCTGTGCACGTCATTGCTGAGCATCGTGAAACATCTGCATAAGGATACACAAAATCCACACAAAGACGCGTCAGCTCTACTCAAAATTCGTACAAGTACTAGCTCAAGCCAGTCCAAAAGAATCCGGACGTATACGTACCTTTGTGGCTGCAGGTAGAAGTCGGCGAACGCGCCACTAGAATGGACGACGTCTGCGAGTTTCACTTGACCCTTTGCGTACCGCGTGGAGAGTTTACGAAGTGCCGATTCGAGAATATCGGAAGATGGGAAAAGGACATCAACCTGAAGGGATTATATATCACACGGAGCAGAAACAACGATATTTTTTGTTTCGAAGTGAGTCTGGTGATCCAAAGTTTCGAGAGATGAAACGTGCCTGGCGAGTGAAGGGATGTGAGGTACCTAGATGATTGAGTTTCGTCGATGATTTTGAGTGTGTGTCAGTGGTAATCTTCACCCGACGACGCTCGGGAGGCAGTGCGTCCATAAGTGTTCCTGAGATCGGTAGTGGAGATGGTAGAGGTGGTGGTCGAAACTCATGTTCACGTGTGGACAGCGGAAACTCGATTAGAATTCCATACAACCCTGTTCAAGTTATTGAGGTGAAAAAAATTGAGATTTGATATATACAGATGTTATATGCTGGTATTGCTATGTAATACTATGTGGTCTATGACTGTCTATGTACAAAGCCAAAAAAACACTACGAATAAGTGAATATCACGGATACATCGACTAATGAGGGGGTATATGCAGGACAAAACAGGAGATGGCCTAAGCAGCCAGGGGGGCGCGCAGGTATTTCCTCCTGTACTTCTTGTCGATGCTCTCGAGGTAGTACGCGCCTGGCCAGACGTTCTCCACAAGGCCCTCAGGGGTGTAGTCGTGCGCATTATGGTTCTTTTCCCGGAGCTAATGACAGCGAATCAGTAACAACGAAATCAAAATTTACAAAGACAACATACCGCCAAAGCGTCGACGAACTCTTGTGGAGGCACAACCTTCATGCTCTTCAAACGGTTGAGGAGGTCCAGCTTCTCACGGATCTCAGATGTGTCGCCCTTGACGCGTGCAGTGAAGAAGCTGGCTGCACATCCACTTCCAAACGCGAACAGACTGATGCGCTTGCCCTTGAGGACCTCGGGCTCAGTGGTGGAGAGAAGCGAAGCAAGGCATTGGTAGAGTGAGCCCGTGTAGGTGTTGCCAAGGCGGCGAGAGCAAGCCATAGCAGGCTCAGTTTTCTGCTTGAAGGCAGCTTTTGAAGCATTGATGAAGGTCTTCTCGACGTTCTTGTCCGCGAGAGATTCAGCAGGGCTCAATTTCAGGAAGGACTCAGGTTTCGGGATATCAGCAAATCGGGGAGAGGTGGGATTGGCAAGGAAATCGTTGAACCATAGACGGCCAAAACCCTTTACTGCTTGCTTGCCGTACGGGCTGTGGAAAATCGCGTAGTCGACATCCTCGACAGAGAACGTGGTCTTCTCAGTGGCAACACCGGCAAGTTGTGCTCTCTTTGTAGCCTTAGCGTGCTTCTCGCGGAAGCGGGCATACGCAGCGTCAAGAGCGGCAATGTACGTCACGACCGAAACGGGTCCATCCACCTCAGGGTATTCCGAATCAAGCTTCGGCTTGTAGAAATCATAAGTGTTCGACATATAGCTTCCGTGAATGGCTATAGCAGAGGCAAAACGTTAGATGAGGTCACCATCGATCAATGGCGGTGCAACTCACGCTCAAACACGACAGGAGCATTAGGACCAATAAGCATAGCGCAAGCACCAGCTCCACCAGCCGGGCGAGCGGCACCCTCAGCGTAAATGGCAATGTCACCACCAACGACGATGGCATTACGACCGTCCCAAGAGGAAGACTCAATCCAATTGATAGCGTTGAAAAGGGCAGCGGTCGAGCCATAGCACGCGTTTTTAGAGTCGATACCTTCAATATCGAAATTACCTGCCTCAGCGAAGAGATCCATGAGGGTGGTCTTCACGGATTTTGATTTGTCGATGATAGTCTCGGTACCGACGTCAATACGACCAATGGACTTGGGGTCAATGTTGTATTTCTCGAGGAGTCCAGAGACAGCTGCACGGTGTTCGCCATTATGATATATTTTTAGTGAACTGGCCAAGTGGTAATTACATACCGTTGAGCATAAACGAGTTGATATCCTCACGGTCGTCGGGCCAAGCCATGTACTCTTGGCCTAGACCAATGGTGTACTTGCCCTTGAGGACACCGTCGAATTCCTCAAGATCAGACTCGGAAACACACTAAGGAAGCACGTCAGACGTGTAAACACGAAAAAAGCTGAGAAAAACGCGCACTCGAAGGGGGAAATAGGTCTCCATGGCGAGGACACCGACATCCTTGGGACGGGGGGTCTCGACATCGAAGGGAGTTGTAATAGGGATGGTCATCGCGGGCGGTGAGTAGATGGGACGTGAGTAGACAAAGAAAGCAAAGGTGGTGTACCTTTAAATTTCGTCTTGGGGGAAAACTTATATATGAATTATGATGAGACGAGTAAAATAATATGAAATTGATGCCAACGAAATTGTGGTACGATTTGGATGTTTCGGCTGAGACTTCTCCCTCTCTTCATCTCCACTAAGCCTGCACGTGGCTGTGGCATTTTCCTCAAAGTACCTACTCTCTCGGGGCTGCCCGATGCTGCCGAGCGCTCGAGCAACATGTCTGCTGTCTCTTTTGTGACCTAGAAGATCGCTTCTAGTGTTTCTCATCTCTTGTCATCAAGTGCTTTGACCTCCATCTTCGCAACCAACCCCCGTCCATGATTAATATCAAGGACTCGCCCTTGCTCGACCGATCAAGACAAGACTTTCAAGAAGAACACTCATCCACGTTCACGCTTCAAGGGCCATTCAACCGTAATTTTTTAAGATACATGCCGCTCAAGCCTAGATGAACCCTCAATGAAGTCAAGTCAGCTTGGTACCTATACCCATTTCTTTGACTAATGTGATTTGCGGACTACCGACTCGGACAATGATCTAGCCTGGTCCAGGCAAAGTACATGCATCTACTGAGGTTCCCGAATTCTATGATGGCATCGAAGTTTTCAAGGTACCACTTGGCTTCGAGTATGCATCTCAATGATACCAAGATAGAACCATACCTGAGGAGCTTTGTCTTATTGGGCATGTGAACTGGTCTACTCAACCGAACGCGCCACAGAACGGGATACATCCTTGCGAGTTGTTGTTGAAATGTTCCATACACAACAGGCGACGAAGATTTGACTGACGTTGGGGCACCTTCCACAGAGGGCACATTCCCCATAATTTCCCTGATGATCCTTCGAGCTCAATGATTTGAACTCAGGGCCGGTAAAACTGCAGAGGGCCGGCGGGCAACTTCAAACAGTAGACACTGAAAAAGGGTACTTGTTGCCGTATACATAGTATGTATAATGGTCGGATCAAGGACAAGCCTAACAATAGACTAGTTGAAAATCGGCTTCTTGTAATAGGTTTTCAAGTTTTTGTTGTATTATGCAGGCTGTAAGATCTTTGAGCAATCGCTCAAGAAAAAATATCTTCCCGATATTGCCGTCTTCTGCTAAAAATTATCGTTAGATGCATCTGATGGTGGAACAGCATACAAATCCCTTGTCTAAGTACACAGCCTTTCGTGAATCGGCCCGTCAGACGAGATCTGCATTTCGACAAGCCCGACGGGGATGGACTAGTAGCCATGGGCTGTTGCAGTATTGTAAATGAAACCATTTTTGCCGTTGAAATAGTAACTCCGATTATACTCTCGCCACTCACAAAACGCCGTAGGATTGTAGGTGACGCCACCGTGCCTGGCGTGGAGATTCATATCAAATAGTGACTCCGTGTCGAACCTTTTATCAGATTTCTTGAGAACTCACTTGGTGTTCTAGCATTATGATATGTCGAACGATTAACAATGTCGATTTAAATAACATATCTATAAGGTATGAATAGCTATAAACACACTATAGGCTCCATGAGGTTGCAATAAGTATTGAAAAATTCGAGAAAAATTGAAACAGGGAGGGCCCCAAATCATACAGACAGCCAGCAGCTTGCCTTGACCGTCGGTGGACAGAAAACAATCATCATCGAAGATAGATAGGTGGCGTAGTGATTCCCATTCTTGATCTTGCTCACTCCAAAAATTGCCCCAGCTTGAGCGTTGTTGAGTTGTGTAACAACAACCGGTGTACTCTGGTCGTATTCTGGATATACAAGTTTCATGGTAAAGTTGGAATTACTGTCTAGCAGACTGGCCCGAAGGACGCAGACCAGGAGTTGTTTTGGCGTTATCCACTGAAGAAGGCTCGGAAGAAAGCGACATCCGTGGTGCAAACGTCAAACAAATTCCTGGACACAACAAGCCTGGAATAGACCTCACATTGAATCACATAGGCTAAATATCGTACTTCTCAAGCATTAAGGCATCCTTTATGCAATCATCGAATTCCTTCTTGAGGGAACACGAGCCGACGGTTGACGCGGCTGTTGCTTTTCTGGCGCGTGGTTTTTCAGTGCCAGCCGCTGACATAGCAGACGGGCGTGTAATCATCGTCTTCGCCGTCGCGCTATGAGGAGACTTGTAAAGTAGACAATTTGACTTGTCTGACCTTGCGTTTCGTTGCCGCGTTCGTCATGAGCACTTCGGAAGCTTCCATCGTAGAGTCCTGGACGTTATGGTCACAAACCATACATATTAGGCACAGATCATGTGAATGCGACTTCCTATGGCGTGACTTGACTACTTATTGAGTCCAGACATCATATGATCCTTCAAGCTTGTGCGCGTGTCGAATGCATGTACAATCAATCTACCAAGTCTGAGAGTCAAAGCCTTATAACTGCCCACCACAACGAGAAATATACTCCGGGAACAGCCATGGTATCATCCCTCTCTATCTGGTGCAAACCAGCTTCGACCTTGACTGTTCCTTTCTTGAACACTTGCCCATCCCATAATTCCTTCCACGACTCTGGAGAGTGACAGAACATAGACCTGCCTGCAGAAGCGATGAATCCCTTCTCCTGTTTACCGCCATGTGATCCGAAAATTACTGATCCCGTTGCCGGGGAGAGGAGTGTGGCGAGTTGGCGTGCAAGTTGCAATTGCCCTGCTTCATCGAAGAGGTGGAAGAAGGACGACGCGTGGCACACATTGAGTCTTCCTTGAAGAGGAGTCAGCGAAGTCAGCGACTTGAGAGGTAAATCAAGAAGGGTGGGCTCCTCCGGGGCATAGAATGGTTCGCGAGGAGAGATGATCGTAGAGTCAAAGGCGTCTCCTTGGATGAATGCCGCAGGAAAGGTTTCTGGAGTAGACCTGAAGAGTTCGTGTCCGTACTTCCAGTACGCTATTACAATTAGCAATCTAGCCTTTAACACGCAGCTTGATTTTACCTCGATGAAGATCGGACGCAATGGCATTTTTGACTGGCCAACCATCAGCTACGATCTTCCGTATATCATTGCCGACTAACAGAAGAAGACGTGAGTAAGACTACATGAGCTGCGTCATCAAACGCACAGCAACAAGCAATGTCCAGAAACAGAGCGTCTGGGTACTTCTTGAGTAGCGCGAGAGCTTTATGGTAAGGTGGCAGACGCGAGATCTTCAATCTAAAGGCAGGAATATCGGTAATTCTTCAACGTGGAACAAGTATAGATGTTGTGAGATATACTTGGTAAATGAAAAACGGCGGATGCAAGTATAATGGAAAACCTAGAGTATGGATTCGAGCAATAAACAAGCATTCTCGCCGTTGATTTCAATTTCCAAAGATACCTCGTATGCCTTCTCCTGTACGGCCACTATGTGTTGTTTCAGCTCTTGCTCATCGCGTATACCTGTTTGCTCCTGGAAGAAGACCAACTCATCCGCATCCAAAGAATATAGTGTCGGGTCAAGAGGAAGCTTGATAGATTTGCCCAGCGAGGTGGACATGGTAATTAGGTATGAGAAAAAAGGCCATATCACTTCTCTATAATTGACATGATACAAAGACCGTAACGGCGACATCAAACGTCATCAGGACCTGATGCTACCCATATGTAGTATGCACTAACTTATACATAGCTCCGAATCCTGTTTCTATTAGTACAAGCGGGTAACTGACCAAACCAAAAGATAGAAAGGTTCGGTGGACTTCATGTCTGGCTTCTCAACCTGCTTCAGGTATGCCTCGACCTTGACTGTTCCTTTCTCGAAAACCTGGCCGTCCCATAGGTCGCGCCAGCTTTCAGGAGAGTGACTGAATAATGATGGTTCGCCTGCGGCACCCTGAACTATACCCTTCTCAGGCTTTCCAATGTGGCTTCCAAATAACATTGACCCAGGGATCGGCGAGAGTAGGGTTGCCAGACGTTGGGCAAGTTCATGTTGTCGACCTTCATTGAAGAGATGGAAGAACGAGGAGGCGTGAATGACAGAAACATGACCTTGTAGAGGGGTCAAGGAAACCAGTGTCTTAAGGCTGGACCGAGGAGTTTGAGGCACCTCATTTGAGAGGGCGCGCGGTGCAATCAAGCTGGAATTAAACACATCTCCAGCGATGAAAGCCACTGGATATGTCGTAGGGGTGGTTTTGAACAGTTCGTGTCCTAAGTCCCAGAAACCTGTTGTAGAGCATACTTCCTGATCAGAGTGTGGATCAGAAGCAACGGTGAGGTATTTTACCTTGCTGGAGATCAGATCCAACCACGTTTTGAATAGGCCAACCATCAGCAACCACTTTGCGCAAGTCGTTGCCGACTAACAGCCAGATAGCCCTCTACTTGAGCGCGCAAGCCTGATTCCAAAACTTAGACACTTACAGCAGCATCCTATGTCCAGAAAAATAGCATCCGGACGGTCATGGCCCAACTTCAGCGCCGATTGATAAGCAGGGAGATGCGGAATTTTCATCCTTTAGTAGCTCGCGTTATAGTAAATGCAAGACTTAGTGACATGGTTCGAACTCACTTAGTGAATGAGAAGAACCGAATACATGGGTATCCATATATCTGAATGACATCAGTATTCAAAGAAAAACCGATTAAAGACTAGTTCTTACCTCATATGCTTTCTTCTGAACAACGAAGATATGTTCCTTCAACGCGTCCTCGCTTTCGATTAGAGTTTGAGCTTTTAAGAACTCCAGTTCCTCAAGGGAGAGCGAAAGGAATTTCCTGTCCAGAGGAGGCTTCTTTGCCGGATCAGCAAAAGGCGACGACATCGACTGAGGGATTGCTAGCAGGCGACCCAGCCACTTGCACGAGAGATACAGTTGAGTTCAGAGCCTAAGCGCTATAAATAAGTGACAGTACTATCACCGGTTCCGTCTAAATGACTCTTCATAAGGCCACGTAGGTGCCACAACTACATGAATAGGTTCCCAGGTGATGAATCGATGATATCCGAGTTTGTCAGATCAATCAAAGGTCATGATCGTGTGTGCTTTTTTTCCATCAGTAAAGTTCAATGTAGATTCGTTGACGGAACGAGCTACGTGCGAAATAAATAGCAAGTCTCCAAAAACAATCGGATACAACAACTTGAAAGTGCGATGAGCGCGCGTATGGCGTGGTCGTTATCCAGGCTGTTCTTTTCCAAAAAATGAGCAGTGCAGGCACAAGGATACGATAACACACAGTGAGTACATAATATTCAGCGAGAAATTGCGACAGGTTACGATCAGCTAATGTCCTGACGGAAAGCAGGCAAGGTTGCAACATATTACGGTATAGGGCTGCTCAATTCTAAGTGGAATACTTGGTTCGCAACGAAAGTGGATCACTGGTCAGTTTCAGAGTCCGCTGAGCCGACCACAACGCCAGGAACCACGGACGGTCGCTTAATTTGTGTCGACTCAAAAAGGATGGTTTCTCTCCGGGCAGAACAAAACCTTGAACACTGTTACGTCATTAGATTTTTTGTATACAGTTGTCCGGCCTCAACAATCAGAGTTTTTTTTGCTAGAACAAGTTACGCTACTTGATATGCGCTATTAGACAGATTCTAAAACAAGCACACTAAGCATCCATGATACTTGATAAGTATACAACTGTATACAATACAAAAAATCCAATAACGTAACAGTGTTCAAGTTTTATTCTGCCCGGAGAGAAACCATCCTTCGACACAAATTAAGCGACGGGCCGTGGTTTGGCGTTGTGGTCGGCTAACAGCGGACCATGAAACTGACCAGTTGCGACCAGTTAGAATCGACCTTTATTACCAATGGAGGTCAGAAGATCGTTCGCTGGCCATCGCTGACTTATACAGATTTGGGGGCGCCTTTCTGTGCTTGCTAGAGAGAAAAGCAATCCAAAGGCTAATGCCATGGAGTATTCGGAACGAGTTCTACATATAGGAAGCAAATATGGACAGTATCCGCAATTTAAATTTACGGCATCATCCATGAAGATCGTAATTACGTCCTACTTGTTCCCCTATGGCGTCGTCAGTGTATGAGGTCTGGTAAAAATCAAGATGGCTCCATTTCACTGCCTATGATGGATTTATCCCTGCCAAAAGTAGTGATGAGTTCCGAGCCGTTTTTTAGTAAATAAAAAAGCTTTGGGTGTGAGTTCAAGACAACCAGACCGTTACCCACATCCCAAGACATGTCGTGAGTGGGCCTCTGTATTTCAGGAGGGTGAAGAGATGTTGACGCTGGGCACTAACCCCTATCAGGCTTACCGACTTGATACCGTCACCGGATTCCCGACAACCGCTTACTCTTCCTCTCTTCTTTCGAGGCATCGCAATACCCTGTCTCTGCTACTACGCAACTGCAGTCCTAGTACTCACACCAAACACTCGTTTCATTCGAATATTTATCCTCCCTCTGTCGCTGTGGACATTTTTCGCTAGCGCAACAAGAATTGACCTCGTCAAAGGCTGCAATAATTCCGAAAGACTAGTTTTCTGGAACCAGGGACTTACGGTTTGTTCCTCTGCACTTTTCGCCGCCTTCTATGTACTGATACGTCGCAGGCCGCATACACAATATTTAGCCTGCGAGTGATAACTTGGACAGTCCAGACAAAGCCATATGTGCGCTCGAAAACTCCCCGAGAAGTCACTCCACAGTTTTATACTGCACCTCCCCCAACATACCGCCTCAAGCAAGTCCTCATTGATGCGTTCGATCTGAGCTGTAATCTTCGTGGTACGGGATGGAACTGGTCTCAGAATCTCCAGAGACCCCCGGAGACAAAACCAACAAGCTCAGCCTCAGCATTTGTGGCTGCATCCTTTTTCTCACTCACTCTGCACCTGGTGAGCTTTGATGTCTTGCAATATTTGATACAGTGGCTTGGACCTACTACGGTAGGTTCCGCGAAGGGAGGCAGCATCTTTGACGCCAGTTTGCCACCGCTTCTGAGATACTCAAGATCAACGATGATCACATTCTCAAGCGGAATGGCCATTTACAACGTAGGACAATCGTTGTACCACCTGTCCACAATAATTGGGGTTCTTGTGTTTAGACAAGATATCTCCCTTTGGCCACCGGCGTTCAGATCTCCATGGCTTTCGACATCCTTGACGGAGTTATGGGGGCAACGCTGGCATCAATTCTTCCGGGACGTTTTCATAACCGTTGGAGGAAAGCCCTTGTCCTTCCTTCTTGGCCGCGTGGGCGGCATCCTCGGGGCTTTTATTCTTTCCGGGATACTACACGATTTCGGACTATGGGGTATGGGGCGGGGCACAGACTTTCCGAAAGTCAGCGGATTTTTTTTCGTGAACGGACTAGGAATTTGTTTAGAGCATCTCTGGAGGTACATGACAGGACACAGAGTTAGTGGATGGTATGGCTGGGTATGGACGATAGTTTGGGTCGTAGGATGGGCACATATGCTTGTGGAGGCCTGGACGACGAAGGGCTTGATCGGCAGCGCATTCTTGCCTCAAGGTATGCGGCTCACAACACATCTTTTCGGCCCATTGCAGTGAAGTCAAACACACCTGTGATATTCAGCTTCCTCTACTAGGATTGTTACGCGACGTTCGTATACAAGAATTAGAATTCCATTAGTAGGGGTGCCTGCTCCCATACTTGCAATGGATTTTCTTAAATATATGTATGCCGGTAATAGTATACCAGATAACTCCCTGGAATTGGCTTACTGCAGCCGAACATAATCACACAATCAGTCTAACTTTACATCTAGTATTGGAACTTGATGAACATACTATGGTCTTTCCAAACCTCAACCGGGCTCATTGTCTGTCTGCCACCTCATGAAATGATGCTGCCCGGATCACCCAGTATAAGATTATCGATCAAACGGGTTTTATCGACCCATAATGCGCCGCTCAGAATCACCGAATGAGGACTAACCACGTTTTTAGTTGAATGTGGACTGATCACTTCAAAATCATCCGAATCATTGAGCTCCACGTAATCCAAACGCATCTCGGCTTGAATACCACTTGAGTGTGCTTGAACCTTCTCTGTTTCGACGACTTTAATGGCTGCCTCAACAGCCTCAGCTTTAGTCGAACCATTGTTCCATGCGTGTTCGGCCGCTCTCAGGGCTTTGTAGAGTGTGGGGGCGACTTGAAGACCATCATTTGTAAGGTAAGCGTTCCGGGACGAAAGAGCCAGTCCGGTGGAAGGATTACGCGCAGTCGGAACTATGTGAAGATGTTCCGGATCAGGATGCGAAAGAAGAAGGTCCCTAGAAAGACGTCTTAAGAGGAGCGCTTGTTGGATGTCCTTTTGCCCAAAATAAGTATTTGTGGGCTACTGAATTGTGTTGAGCCCGATTTCTGTGCAGCACATGACAACAACACAAGACAAACCTCAATGGCATTGAATAGTTTTGTGACAACTGTGGCCACGCCCCGAAAAAACGTTGGCCTAGTTTTTCCTTCCATTTGATGACTATAGCCCTTGACCTCGATAAAGGTACCCTTTTGTTCAGCGGTATCTTGGCTGATACCAGAGGGATACATTTCCTGAACGGTTGGCAAGAATAGCGCAGACGGCTTCCGAATCTCCTTGGCTTCGGCGTCGTCTTTACTTGGGACGGTGAACGATTGTGCAGAAAGTAATTCCAAGTCTTGTGGAAGCGTTCGAGGGTAGGTTGCAAGATCTTCATGAGGTGCGAACTGGGCAGGATTCACAAAGATCGACACCACAGTAAGATCATTCTCTGTCAATGATCTTTTGACTATTCAACAATGAAATAACATATATGACCCCAGAAAAATGGAACACACCAAGCGAAATATGACCTTCATGGAGTGCCCCCATAGTGGGGACGAAACCAACGGTTCTACGTTCTTCGAAAGCCTTCCTTCGCCATTCTCGGTATGATGCGACAGATGTGTAGATTGGTACGGAAGATGCTGGTAGCACACTATTGGCAGCGCTCGTCGACATCCTTGATGCACAGCGATTCGCTAGATGATGGACCTCTGCGTTCAAGGATTTACACCTTAGAAACAACCCTGACATCGTGACCGAATCGTGACCCGTTTGGGCTGGTTTGGGTCGAGTAACGGTTAGGCCAGTGTAAGCTACGTGTAAGCTACGTTGTTCAGGCTACCACGTCTGCCTGAAGAGGAAGATCATATACCTAGAAACCGTTCGAGATGCCAAAGTCAATCTTGCTGGTCATTTTCATGCATGTATGTAATAGTTGGCCAAGTAGATGACCGTTAGTTCAAGACCTTCGATTTCTTCAAGATTTCTCAGTCAACGATCGCGAATTCGGGATCTGTGACATCTTAGTAGGAGCTCAAGGAGCTGGTCTGGCAGGTCACAGATAAGACAAATGTCATCGGGCGGCAATCGGGGGGTCAACGTAACTCGTCAACCTTATTTACATAATTGAGCTTGCAGAAGTTGTGACGATCTTTGACGGTCGACAGATGATCAATCTAGATCTTCGAGCCTGAGACTTGCAAGTGACTTGACGCTCTTCCTGAATTTCTACGAATTTTGGCACGGAATTCACACATCATCACAATGTCGAGTTCGGGGTATCAGTCAATCCAATGCTGGCGTTCAAAAGATATCATGTCACAGTATATTCCATCCGACAGTCCTGTTATGTAAGAACACTGGTGTGTTGAATGAGATACGGTGGTTAGCATAAGGCGCAGGCTAGTAGGAGTCCATCCCAACAACATGATTTGAGATTCAGCAGAACAATTCTCGCTGGATAACCCACTGGGATTACCATATCCGTGGCCTAATGCTTATCAGCAGACCAAGCAGTAACCTTGTGAGACCTTATGCGTTATGGCAAGATGCACAACAGAACGCAAATCCTTTTATCGTAACGAAGATGCGAACGAGAAATAATCGGAGACGCATGGCACGGCAGCAAGCTTGCTCAACAGAAGATCCGGGAGCGGGCTCTGGTGAGAGCCCAAACTCCCGAAACTGCTGGACCATTGGTTGGGGGTTCGAGGGCGAGAAGTCCGGTCTGAGAGGAACCAGGGCGTAACATGGTCATAATTAGATGACGGTTTCAGATGTCGAGCGCAGGAAGGAAACAGTCGAGTAGAAAAGGAACTTGAAGGACATTAAAGACATGCAAAACGATAAAACCCGAGCAATCATATTGATATGGGGAGTATCTCTAAAAGCAATGTCTTGAGGAGCACAATGATGGTCTTTGACGTCGAAACCTCAAACAGATTGGAAAGCGATATCATTGCAATCTCTTTTCCTGTGCTTTTTCCCACTCATCCCTCCACCGCATCCACTCACCTTCACGTCCACCATCCGCCCACACAGCCCATCCATCCCTAATCTGGAACCACTGTGATAGTGGATGAGAAAGGAAAGTCCGTTTAGTTTTGCCTAAAATAGAAACAGGTCTTTTGTGTGGAATATGTTCCGCAACAACATAAAGGGAGACGCCGAGGAAAACACCGATCCCGACGCCCCACAGTACCTGACTTGCACTATGGTAGCCAAGATAATATCTGTACATGCGGTCTATCAGCAGTACAATAAAGAGGGGTTCATTAAGATTACCGACCTTGAAAAGGCCACGGAGCTTGGCCATGCAATAAGTCCGAGGTAAACGACAACTCGCCATAGTTGGTCTAAGAATGGGACCCCAGTTCTTGCGAACCGATGTCGGAAGTGCATATGGCACATCAAGAAAGACCCGAAATAAGCCATATACTGGCTATGTGAAGAGGGAAACCCATAGCCGTTACCAATACCTCCTGAACCGAGTTGTCAGTCGTTGGACGGGACGCTATGGTATGTGAGAATGGGTACTTATAGGCCTGTCTTCCTGGATTGCATGCTTTAAAAGCCAATTGAATCCTTCACCCGCCAGCTGGCCGGTCCACATCACTATAATGATATATTCGCGTGTCTGCACAGTAAGAGCTGCATAGGAAGCCTTCATACCTAGTGACCAAGAGTTGAAGACAGAATATTTCAGTCCACATACCATCAGAAGAATGGGACTTAGAGTAATGAGAGCCAAGGACAACGAGACGAGGGACTCGTCATTATCTAGAAGTAGAGAAAATATGTGTATTCATCAGTCCTCAGTCTTTGGATGCCGAAAGATGGTAAACACACAAAGAACATAAGTCAGATCTAGAGGGGTCAAATAAATTCCTGTCATATGAGACGATTGCGGCCGACGAGATATTCCAAGTGGCCAAGGTTGAGCACGATCTGGTCACAAGTACGTGCCACCTGTCACACATTGTGATACCTACCATTTCAAGCCTAGACCATCACAGCAACTTTCTTCCAAGGAGCATGTGATAAGTGCTCGAAGAAAAGGACTCTCCTTGCAATAGTTCGTCTTTACTATTTCATGGGATACTGGCTATAGCAACTATGAGCTCACCCATCGCAGGTTATAATCTATCTTTTAAGCAACTGAACTCAGTCTGAAGAGCTTCACAGCCAAATACATAACCAAATCCGCCCGGGCTGGACCGCTCGCACAGGCAACCAATCAACTACCCGCGCTTACAATGTCTATCCAAACGGCGTTTTTCATTGGTTTTTCATCGTCCTTTATTCGGTATTATGAGCATTATGATGCGGTCCTCGAATCTTCGTCTCAGCTATCACGCATCTTGTCCCTTGCGATGTAGAGATGCTGGCATAAGTCGGAATGACTGGGATTAGCATCAGGGCATGCGGTAGACTCGAAACTCGATTCTTAGGATACTTTCTCCGTTTGCATCGATAACGGCTGCCGCGACATCTTTCTCGAACACAGCTCTCAAGTTCTGGTGATGCGAGAGTCCCCATCCGACTTCATCTCCTATTTTTTTGTTCCGATACAATCACACGACCTGCGCCACGCCATCAAGAGAACTGAATCATATCCTTGAAGAGAACTTCTACACTCTCGAATCCCACAGTCAAGCAAGCGCATAAATGATGGAGTACAGGAAGGGTATATTCTATGTATCATCTAATACTCCCCCCATGGGCAACTGTCGGCGACTGTCAAGCGGGTGTGCCGATCATGTCCGTTGACAAAGTTGCGATGGCATTTCTTCCCCAACGGAACATATCAGAATCTTTGCAAAGGTGGAAATTGCGAAATGGGGATACACGGGGACCCTTTGTTTCTTGCCTGAAATGATTCAAAAGTGTCTGATGATTATTGCGTCGGCCTCAATGTCTGATGTTGATCACCATCTGCTCTAGTTCATTGCAGACCCGTTGCACGAATTATGTTAAGATGTGTTAGCTGTGTAACTCCATGGACCGGGTATGATGCCGCTCATCGCTCCTGTGGCATCTAACCGGCGGCAATCCTCTTCTGTATTCTTGTTACCCCCTTCTCCCCTTGATATGTGGCCAATTCGGCCACATCTGATTGATCACAGATCGAGATGCAACAGGCGACCATAGAACAAGAGCATTGTGGGCGTCGATCTGCAGATCTGGCCACACAAAGTGTGGAACATTGGATCTTGTGATCGCATAATAAGCGCTCGCTTGGCGCTGCTTGCGAACAAAATACAATAATGGCCAAGTTGGGCATGGGAGGTTATAGTGAGGTATGTATGTTGCCTTGAAAACGTCTCTGTTCTTGACTGATGCGTCAGGACGAGGACGAACTGATACTTACTGTATTACTTGTTAGGTCAGATAGGCTCTGCATATCCAAAAAAGGTGTCGATCGGACGTTGTTGTGAACCTGAACCGAAATATAGGCTCATTATTATTCAGCGAAAATACTCACAACATGTCCGTTGTGTTATCAAACTGGACCTTCAAGCGTAAACAATCATGATGGGCCTGGACTTAAAGGGCAACATCTGCTTCCACCGCCCCTTTACTTCGCTTTCTATCATATTCGATTCAAATTCTCTCTTTCCAATGTCCGAACGTCGTCCTCAGGTGTCCTCAGCCCGCTGCCTCGTCGGATCTCTTTGTCCATCTAGCCACACCCCAAAACGGTGAGTCTTCGTTCATTGGCCACATGAAGCTTCTCCTTCTCTCCTCGACGGACGACATCTTCGATACATAGATGCTTGTCATACTTTCGCCGCTGGGTGGCATATCAATGCTGACGCCACATACCTTCTCTTGGGTTATCCCCATTACAGGCCTTTTGACTTCGACTCGATGCACCAAGATCAATCACCGGAAGTCGTTCACGACACGAGCAGAGTCGAGCGAACGGGCCTGGCGAATCGCCACACAAGGATGTGGGATACTCTCCAACAGCAATATCATAGTCCCGACTCTCGCTCTGATGTGCCTGCACAGCACATGAATAGCTCGGCTTCCCTCGTTCAACTTGAAGAGTAAGCATTATGCTTGTGGCTGTCTGGGAAATCTTCTAATTTACATCTAGACCACTTTCAAACCGGCCAAACAAGATCTCCCTGCCCTCGTTCCGTGAATCATTCCCGTTTGCTGTAAGGTATGAACCCACCATTCTCTGTATGATTGCTTCGTGACCTGAGTTGTGACTCTCAGCGAGGCGATGTATGATTACAGTCAACCCCATTATCTGTCAATACCCCCGCCGTCATTTAGACCACAACCTCCACAAGAATCTTTGATTCGACCCGTTTTTAACTTCCAGACTCATTCGAAATCCCTATCGCACTACAACGGTCTACCACTATCGAATAAACCGCCTCTCTTTAGCTATCGGTTTGACTGCGGAGGGACCACTAGTAACACTGGAACCTCATCCCCCGCATCGTCCATTAGCGGTGACTGGGCAGACTATACGCGTCCAACGTCTCGCGCAACCAGCGCCTGGTTAGTTCCCTCCTTCGCATTCCTTCTCGATAACTAACTCTTCTATCCTAGTTCGCGTAGGGAAACATCACCTTCTGACGTCAAGTATGTCTTTTTTAACTTTCTATGACGTCTGTGATTGACAAATATCCAGAGCTACTTTATTCCCTTTCGGCGCTTCCCGTCACCTTCCCCAACCAAACAATCCTGATGCGAAAATGTCCTCAATAGAGCGAGTATCCGTCTCAAAGGCAACTGCGACCCAAGACCTGTCTTTCCCTGCTACTAAGAGGGCACGCACAGCTTCGTGCAGCTCTAATGATTCCGCCATCTGCGATGGCCAACGTTTTGCTGCGGGAAATTCTGTGCTCATTGCCAGATCCCCCCGTCATATCTCTGCGAGTCCTTCACCCGCTATATGTCCAAGTCCTTTACCTGTATCGACGCCAACGACACGTCTAAGGCGCTCGCGCATGCATGTTCGAACTCGACAAGACTGGCAGAATTATGCGATGCGTGACGCCGACGGCTCGTGGCGTTGCATCTGGACAGAGGGCGAACTGACGTGTACCTATAAATCCAAGAAACAAGCTACGAAGAGACATATCGAACTTAAACATATGAAGATGAAGTACTTGGTTTTGATTTCGCTGCGAGTGTTGACCGACTGATGTTGTTCCAAGGCCTCATTTATGCTGTTATTGCGAGAGAACCTTCGGACAGGTATGCCCCTTCAATGTTGTGAATATCCAGTCTGCTTAATCGAGACGTCGTTATTGTAGAGGACCACTCTTGATGTTCACATAGCTACACAGTAAGCGTGGCTTCGAGCATGAGCCTTGGGAAACACCTGATCGCCCGACTCTAGCACTGGTCAAAAGGATCATGCATGTCCGGATACTGGATGCACAGAGAAGTACAGTGATGCTTCACGACTATTGCGTCATCGTGTCGCTGTACATGGGTACCTAGTAAGAAGGACGGCTCCTAAGGTATGTATTATTTGAGGCATGATGTTCTGTTGACTTAGTGTTGAGTAGCAACTCAACTGCCTGGGGCGTAAGTCAGCTGCACGAAAGAAAACAAGGTCCCGAGTGGCTAGTATATGTACTCTGTCCACATAATTTTTGTGATGTTCAAGTTCATTTCATCATCTAACATTTCGATGATCTGATACCTAGTGAATGATATGTCGGAGAATGTGGTAAACTACAAAGCGAGTATGACAAACTACTACTTAATCGTGAGTAGAGCTATGTACGAAAAAAGACAGACTTCCGAAGGTGTATCAGACGTCCGCCAGGCTCCAGTTGTGATCATGATTGCAGCAGGCCGTGCTTCCGGATTTTGACTCGGAATTCGGAAGACTTGACATCATATCATCAATTCCGATCGCCTCTTTGTTCAAGACGACATCGATGACTTTCCAGGTCAAAGAAATTGCCACCAAACCATTTGAGGGCCAGAAGCCAGGTACTTCTGGCCTGAGAAAGAGGTATGCCCTTCCGATCTTTTATCCACCATAATCTAACCATTGCTTAGAGTCAAGGTTTTTCAGCAAGAGGTTGAGACAATCCGACCCTCAACTCAAGGCTGCATAACTGACCAATGTATACCTAGCACTACACTGAAAACTTCGTGCAGGCTATTTTTGATTCTATCCAAGCTGAAGGTGTTACCCTCGTCATCGGTGGCGACGGACGATACTTTTCTCCGGAGACTGTGCAAACCATTCTTCGGATCGGTTCTGCCAATGGTGTGGGGAAATTCATTATAGGACAAAACGCTATTCTGTCGACTCCTGCGGCATCAAACATTATTCGCAAGTACAAAGCAGACGGCGGCATCCTCCTCACTGCCAGTCATAACCCAGGAGGACCCGACAATGATTTCGGAATCAAATACAATGTCTCTAACGGTGGACCTGCCCCCGAGAATGTCACGAATAAGATATACGAAAAGACGAAGACGATCGAAAAATACAAGGTCATCGATGCACCACCTGTAAGCTTCCACCGTCTTTGCTGGATTCATCGTGAATTACACTGTTTGCTAGGTTGATCTTTCCAAAATCGGGGAAGCTACATACGGCCCCGCGAAGATTTCAATTATAGATTCGGTTGCAGACTATCTTGTGCTTTTGAAAGATATCTTTGACTTTCCCTTGATCAAGTCATTTCTGGAAGCACATCGAACCGATTATCGTGTGTTGTTCGATGGCCTACACGGCGTTACTGGACCATATGCCAAAGAAATTTTGGTGGGCGCACTCGGGCTTCCAGAAACCTCTATTCAGAATTGTGTGCCTCTTCCTGACTTCGGCGGAGGACACCCAGATCCCAACTTAACATACGCTCACTCTCTTGTCGAGGCCGTGGAGAAAGATGGAATCGAATTTGGTGCCGCTAGCGATGGTGATGGCGATCGAAATATGATCTACGGAAAGGGTGCTTTCGTTACCCCTTCCGACTCTGTAGCTATAATCGCAAACTGGGCCCATGTTATCCCCTACTTCCAAAAGAATGGTGGTATCAAAGGTTTAGCGAGGAGCATGCCAACAAGCAAGGCCATTGATCTTGTGGCGAAAAAGAAAGGCGCGGAGTACTTCGAGGTTCCAACCGGTAAAGCTCTCCCTTGTTTCCTTTGTCCGGAGAACTTAAGTGTTATGTCCTCACAGGGTGGAAGTTCTTTGGAAACCTTATGGATGCTGGAAGGCTGTCTATCTGCGGCGAAGAGTCTTTTGGTACTGGTTCCGATCATATTCGGGAAAAGGACGGTTTGTGGGCCGTTGTCGGTAGGTTCTATTGTATGAAAGTGTCGAGAGAATATTCAGACATTGCCCACAGCTTGGCTGAATATTATTGCAGCGGCAAATCGCGACTCTCCCAACAAGCTCCTTGGAATAAATGACCTACTTCAGGCTCATTACAAGGAATATGGCCGGTCCTTCTTCACTCGTTACGATTACGAGGAAGTTTCATCCGAGGGAGCTCACGCCCTAGTGGCACACATCAACGATGGGCTGAAGTCCGAGTCACTCATTAACACCACCCACAGATCGAAGTCCTTGACCGAGTTCACCGTCTCGGGCCTTTACAACTTTGAGTACACTGATCCCATTGATAAATCTGTGTCATCGAACCAAGGACAAGTGATCACGTTCTCTGATGGATCGCGTGTTGTATTCAGGCTGAGTGGAACGGGTAGCCATGGAGCAACGGTACGAATGTATGTTGAGCGATACTTGCCATCCGAAGCTAGTGCTGCCGAGCTTGCTCTGGACGCTGCAGATGGACTTAAGGATTTGATCGAGGTTGCTTTGGAAATTAGTAAGTTGAAGGAGTTCTTGGGCAGGGACAAGCCAACGGTCATCACGGTAAGTTGAACGATAATCCATTCTACATCCGACATAAACTGACGCGATTTAGTGAAATCATATATTAGAGGATTCAACGAATGGATAATTTCTGTACTTCAAATTTGGTATACACAATTTCCTTGACGCCCATAGAGTTGACAATTGGATGTCTTTTTTGTTGCCACATATGAAGGTGGATATGTGGGCCTACAGGCATTCCAAAGTCCACTATCTACATATGGTGCGCTGACCCTCAAAATGTCCCGAGGTCCCCGTTATCCAATGTAAGCTTGTCGACCATGACCGGCAGGATCTTGACGTGAGCCTCATGTATGATCCTGGAATTGTGGACTGTTGCCGGTTGCAATGAGGTACTCACAATGTGTTTCTTGCCCTCTCCGAGGGCGGCCGGCGGGCCACATGATAAGAGAGAACTCCTTGTAGCTATCTTTCTATCGGGGAGGACAATCTGACTTATTGCTGACGCGGTTGAGGAAATACGGATTGCATTATGTATTAGACTTATTGGACGGAATTTGCGCGTGTAAGTCGAGAACTTGCATAGTCTCCCGAATCACGGATTTGTGCTATGGTAGGATGATTTCTGTAAATTGAGTGGAATGATAAACGCGGAAGACCATGGAGAAAAAGGATCTGATGGGCTTTGATAGGGCACAAGGATGCAAAAGTCCGCATCGGCGTGCCAAGAAAAAATACTTAGACAGATTCCAGTCCTGAAGAGATTCGATCCGTGCTATACTCTACATCATGAACAGGGAAAGCGCGGAAAAATAGATCGAAAAGGATATCCAACGCCTCGACCTGAGAAAGGAGGCGGTTCCTGCAACTGAATTCGAGTGCGGGCAAAGACCAGGCCCTCAGGTTGTGCGACCTTCATTCGTACCTGCAATGCTCCCGACCACTGTCTGAGCATCGACGCCAGGTATGTAGAAACCTTTGAACGAGTGCAGCTAACTAAAAATCACAATCTTAAGCTTAAGAGGACAAGCTCAATTCGAGGAGAAAGTCACGTACCTCGGAAAATAGCAAACGCAGCAAGAAAAAGCAATACATTATTATTACATAAAGGAGGAGGCCTACAGTGTATTATACTGGCGCGGTCCCAACACGGAACAGCCAGTTGACTGTAGACAAATGCATAAAGGTATCCCAGACTCGCAGCGCTCAGCGTCGACGAAAGCAAGTAAGAACGGACAATTGGTCGGGGAACGACCCCTTGCATATGAAGGCTTACGCACGCACCATCGATTCATCAATCCGCTAGAACGACAACCGAAAATCAGATACATATCACCATATTCTTCGTGATCGACTTGATAAACAAAAAGTTCAGATGACTTAGACGCACAACTTCAAGTTGACGATTTTAATGGTGTTCGCACGGTAACACCTAGGGTACGTTATCGCAAAACCTTCAAACCGTCAAAGGCGTATGAAAGTGAATCAGGGGTTAATATCTTGTATTGCATGCCAGAATTTTCATTCTAGAGCAAGACTTGACCTCTACAGCCTTCCTCTGTCTTGACCTTGGGCGGCGTCTCCAAATACCTCCGCAAAAGCCGCCCCTATCTCTGGTATCATATCTTGTGTGACAACTCCTCGACCTTCCTTGTGGAACGCACGTCGGCTTGCAGTCCGCGTCACCAAACTACCTCCTACTGCTGCTAAAAATGGCATTCTTGAAGCGGCTATTTCGCCCGAACTGTGATTGCTATGATTAGTTTAACAAACGTGAAGAAAATAAAGCATTCTCACCCGAAGACTCCATCCTCGTAGCATTTACCCCACGCGAGGACTGTCCCCACACAACCACTGAGGACGTCACCTTGTCCCCCGCACCGTTTCAGTCCTCCCTCGATATCGACCTCGACAGTTTCCTCTGCCTTCTCTTTTTCCTCGTCCGCTCCTTCTAGCTTGCTTTCCTTCAAGTTTGCTGCCTCGCCAGTAGTATCAACGGCAATCAGGTCTTTAGCTCCCTTCTGCAGGACAGTAACACCGCCAAGAGCGCGAGAGACGAGGCCTGCTCTCTCCGTTGGAGGGGTTGAAGGGTCAATACCGACTTGTTCACTAAGTCGTTTGAATTCGACAATATTAGGAGTGACAACAGCGCGTCGATAGCCTCGGATAAGTGAAATGTCTTTGCCGAGAACCCAAAGGGCATCGGCATCCAAAACGAGAAACATTCCTTGCTTCCGTGCAAGAGAGAGTGCTAGCTTCGCGAAAGATTCCATGTAAGGTTCACGCCCTAGTCCTGGTCCAATGATGAGGACGTGTAAACGCGTCAGAAGAGATTCGAGCGAAGACTTGACATCGTTTGGGGTCCTTGAAGAAGTGATCAACGTCAGTAAAATAGCAAAAGGATCACTCATACAACTCTTCTCGGAGAATGGGATGTACAATAAGATCGGGTGAGTATGATTTTATGGCCCCTGCAGCAGTCGGAGAGCAAATAACGTGAGAAAGGTCTGCGCCCTGTACATGGTTTGTCACTGAGAAAAAATGTACGATAAAAAAACGCACAAATCTCAAGGCTGAGATTGCAGCAAAGAATGGCGCTCCAGTGTAGCTGGTACAGTCAGTCAACGCTGGACTTGTATGTCCCGTACCTAGGCTTACTCAAGGGCACCACCAAGAACACCAACGCGACCTATGTATAACTGAATGGGCCAGAGCTCAGCTATGCAGCTCTGTACATACCAGACTGGCCCTTGTGCAGAGATCCATCGAGGGGAGGTATGAGACGCCTGAGCTGCTCGAAAATCTGGCGTGGAATGGGCATTGCGATAATGGTCAATGAGAAAAGTTGTCGACGTCATCATAATCAATTGATAAGATCCTTTCCGAAGATAACGAAAATCAGTCAGTTATGTACTTTTCTGGAAACGTAAAATCTGCCTCGTTGTGACTCCACACGGGCCTTTGCGTGTCAGAATCTGACTCGGCGACAACGTGTAGAATGCAAATGAATCATGAAGACTCACGCAAAGTGGACAAACATTCATCGATTCTCCTGCGGCCCCGGGACTCCCCGCACCCCTGTGCATTGCGCCATCAAAGCTGGGCACGTACATATTCTTGATGTTTTTGCCTTTCATTGTTCTTTTATCGTCCACCTTGCATTAGGATGGCGTCTATACTCGTTCCTTCTCTCCAGAAAGCCTTCTGTGGGCTCCTTGACACAGGAAGGTCACCGGACTCAACCCCCGTTGGTGTCAATGGAACATCCGCCACAGTCGATTCTGCACCCTTGCCTGTCGATCCTTTATCTTTTTTGACATTTTTGTTCTCTTTTTCTGCACTCAGAGACTGGTTAAAACTCTTTGTGATCGGAGGTTTGATCGAAAGCGCTCGTCGCCTTTTCTACATGAGTTACAACAAGGCCTATAATTCATTTTTCATCACTGCCACGTTCCTAGATGGGGATGATAGTTACGGTGAGTCGATAGTTCTTCACGTGGACCGACTCGTCTGACAGAGTGAACAGATTGGATGATGGTGTGGCTCTCAAAGCAACCTTCGTGGTGTACGTTCTTTTCTTTGACTAGCTGATCATTTAATAACATTTCATTGCGCAGCCCAAGCCCGCGAGCTTCAAATTAGCACAAGGACATTTGGATTAAACAGCTCAGCAGTCATTGTTCCTGGTGAGGAGGAAGACGCAGGTGCACTGGTCCAAGGCAATCGCAAACTCTCCTATCTCCCCACGATCCCGACTTCGCACTCTTTCTTCTACAAAAGGCGCTGGGTGACAGTCAGTAGAAGCGCAGAAAATACAGGCTACTACAGCAGACCTGAGGAACGTTTGACAATTAGGTGCGTCTTTTTGTATGGGATCAGCGGATGAGTCTCATTCTTCTGTCAGAATCATGACAAGACACCATCGTTTCTTGAATGAGCTCTTGCTTGAAGCAAAGAAAGAATATCTGGGTGCACAGGAAAACTCCATATCAATATATGTTTCCGATTCGTAAGTTTGCAATAATCTTCTGCCTCTGCTTTTCATCAGTAAAAAAGTTACAGGTCTGGTGACTGGCGGCATGTTGCTACGCGTCCAAAACGCCCGCTCTATTCTATTGTCTTAGACCCAGGAATCAAAGACTTGTTGATCGATGACGCTCGCGATTTTCTTGGGAGCAAGCCATGGTATTCAGCACGAGGGATCCCATTTCGTCGAGGATATCTCCTTGTAAGTCAAAACAATCCCGTTACTAGCTATCGTTGATGTATTTTATCTCATTTTATCTCACAAAGTATGGTGCCCCAGGATCAGGAAAAACGAGTATCATCCACAGTCTTGCTGGCGAGCTCGGGCTGGATGTCTACATCATTTCTCTGTCACGGGCAGGAATGGATGATGCAGCACTGAGTGAGCTAATATCTGAATTACCTGGTGAGATCTTGCCAATTGCATCTCCACATGAATTCTTATTCTCCCTGACAGAGAAGTGTATTGCATTGATGGAAGACATAGATGCCGCATTTACACAAACTGTGAATCGAGATGAGCCTGATGCTGAAAAAGCACCTAATGGTTCGTCGGGGCACGAAAACTCGAAACCAAAACAAAGCCCAAGCAGGTTCGTCTGAACGAAACATGGGTATTTTCACCTTCTCTGACCGTGGGACAACAGAGTCAGTCTAAGCGGCCTTCTCAACGCTCTTGACGGTGTCGCGGCACAGGAAGGGCGTATCCTCTTCGCCACGACGAATAAATATGACTCGTTGGACCCTGCCCTTTGCCGTCCAGGCCGAATGGACATCCATATCGAGTTCAAGCTCGCAAGTAAATATCAAGCCCGTGAACTATATCAACACTTCTATTTACCTGATGGTGAAGAGGCCGAAGACGAGGAGGATGCCGACGTTTCGGAGAAAGAGAGTGTAGACTCTGGTTATAGCTCACCAGAGAGCGCTCCCCTTATTGACTTGGACGTAGATCTTAATGCATCAAAGGCCACCTCGTGCACGACCACGCTGCCCACAGCACCCACAGAGAATATTGTAATGTGTGGTTCTTCTCATCTTGAGCGTGCCCCGAAGTTGTCCCGTGCCCAGATTCTCCAACTCGCTAGCCAGTTTGCCGAGGCTATTCCCGAACGCAAGATGTCCATGGCGAACCTCCAGGGTTATTTGATGACTTACAAGACCCGGCCGTTTGACGCTGTTAAGGATATAACAGTTTGGGTGGAAAAGGAACTTTCAAAGGCGCCTCCTTCAATCAAACCGGACAATGCCTGATCTATTTATTAGTGAGTTTTACACATATTCTTGGATTCGTCCTCGAAGACAATAGAGGGCAGATTGTTCAGGCCATATAGACTCTGCATCATTCTAGTTAATTCCGTGCCATTCATACCACTAGTGTAATCATAACCAAGACTTGAAGAACAACTATCTATAGTATTTGTTAATCGAGGTGCTGCGCCACAGACGGCCGGACCATAGATAGAGTAAATCGCTGATTCTCTACATGCTTCTACTCCGCTCCTGATGAGACTAGAATCCCTGGTTCCGACGCCGGAGAATTGTAGCCTTAATCACGAGAGGCCTCAACCAACATGAAATATCGACGCTAATGCAAACACGCATTGATGATGGAATGGTCACTATCATAAACGACCCCACACGGACACAGCACTAGATCAATCCCACGATGTCAGTGCACAGGTGTGGTACCGGTACATAACCTGAAACATAGCAAAGGTTTGGGCATGTTGGACATGTATGGAAATAGAGTTCTTACAGCATTCGGGAGGAGAGGTGTCCGTAGCATACTTGGTACGCGACCACATGTAAGCCCCGGTGCTCATGCGTGGACCTCCCCGAGTAATCCTTCCTTCCTTCCTTCCTTCCAGGTTAAGCTTGCCTTGTGGAGCAAGTCACACAGTCAACATCGGTTCTACAGCGAACAGCCATATCACTTCTACCCTTTGGAGACGAACACCTCATGCTCTATTGAGAAGCAGATTGGAAGGCGGTGTCAAACGGGTTCAAAAGTTCACCTGGACATCCTCGGAAGCGAGAATTTGATCAGGATCTTGATGGCGTCGACTTGTGTTGCCTTGAAATTGAAGATGTGAGCACACGATGCGTAGTTGTGGGGTAGAACCCAGTTTGAGACTGCTTTTTCGATATAGGATGATATGGGGCCCATTCTCGACCTTGATATGGACGAATAAAATGCATTGGTGGTACACACACCCGCAACATTGTTTGCCTTGATTTTACATAGTGCGCAACCCCGTCACTCGAGATAGTGACCAAAGTAGCATTGACAGCAGGGGCAGGGGAAGCCGGAAGATCATCGATTATTATTGACACTAAAACACTCCAAAAGTGTACCGCACTAGCTTGTCGCTGGGGTCGACACAGGCTTATAGTAGGCGGATAGATTCCAGGATCGATCGTAGGGACGCTGACGCTGAACGTCGGAATACCCATCCTGACTTCACATCGTTCCAATGTTACATAGTTCGGTGTAAGAAGCGTCAGTCTAGACAAGACCAATAGGCCTACTGACTGCACTGGGCGGCAGCCTTGTGTATGAACGACCTGCTCTTTGACCTGCGTATCGACGCGAACATTCATACCTCCACTACCACGATTCATGCGCGCTAAGTATGACGTACATTGCTAGCTGTTGATGATGGGTTAACAAATCGAAGACTTGCATGAGTACACATCATATATAGCAATCTTCACTTACTCTCATATTCAGCAAAACTCCAATCCCTGTTCACATCATGGTTCCCACATAGTTTCATCGTGAATGGTTACAACACCACGCCGCTGAAATCGAGTCATTGACGAAGTACAGACATACCTTAAAGACTCTCGGTCCGATACATTGGGGAGACCACTCATCATGATGGTGACTTGTTCGCAGCTGGTGTGCACTTGAGATTTGAAGATAAGTGTTATTTCTGCGCGTCCGCTCGCAGGCGATCTTGCTTTCGTCGCTCGGAAGGACGGCAGATCCTTCCACTTCAGAAACCGTAGTATTCAAAGGAAACATAGAGGGAGGTCAAATTGCCACTACGGAAGAGTCTCGACGTTTACGAGTCATTATCACTGGTACGGTTCTCAAATGTTTCAACGTTCAACGTAAAAATTGTTCAATTTTTGAAAATTCAAAAAAATTGATGCAACCTTTCCTCATGTCCGCAACTCCCTTCTACTGCAGGTCACTCAACAAAACTCTGTCAACCTCAGTTCCTAGTCTTCGAATGTAATCTGCGGTTGATAATCGCCTACAGCATCCCAACAACATCCGGTCTTGATCGGTAGTTGTGGATATCCTCTTCAACCCTTCAATATTGTTGTGTGAGTCTCTGTTCACTCTGTTGTTACTTGCAATGACCAGTAGCCATCAAATATTCCTTTTAGTTCTCTATCAACTTGGTTCTTCTCGGTTTTCTGCGAAAATTGACTGTACAACACCAGGAGTCTGCGCGTTACATACTTAGGTAGAAATGGAAGAGAAACCCCTTCAAGCCCCTTGGTTGCCGGGCGACAACTGGCGATGAATCACAATTCTGATGCTTGATCAGCTGTGGCTCCTGAGATGGCCGAGTGGGGGACATCAAACGGCCCTGACCACCTCTATAAAAGAGAGGGTATCGGATGGACAGGAGCGGTATCTGCGTTGACGCTGATCCCCCCCCTTTCACCGTGTGCAAGTCACAGTTGCGAGCAGGCTCTCGTTCTACTCCGTTCAAGAACTGGATTCTTGTGATCATAACCACTAATCCTACCACAATGTTGACCTTCCGAACACTGTTTATTGCTGCTATTTCGTTCGCAAGTCTGGCGCGTCAGGTTGTTGCTGCTGGAGCTCCTACCTCCACACGTCGATCTCGGGTTCCCCGGAAAGATAATTCTGGTGGAAAGACATGGACTCAGGTTGATAAGTTCCAAGGAGATAATTTCCTAGAGTAAGTCTATCAAGAACTTTGATAGGTGTGTGCTAAATCAAGAATAGCGGTTCTTGGAACTTTTTCGATCAAGATGACCCCACTCACGGGCTGGTCAATTATCAGAATGCTCATCATGCCAAATCCAAAGGTCTTGCTATTGTTAAAGATGGTAAGCTGGTTTTGTCTGTGGACGACAAGACGCAGCTCCGCCCTGGCAACCGACGCGACTCGTGAGTAATGCAACCTCTCATCAGAAAGCTCTACCTGACTCTAGGCCCGGAACAGAGTCAGAATTAGCACAAAGAAAAAGTACAACGGAGGGTTGTTCATTGCTGATTTCGAAGCTATGCCCTACGGCTGTAGCGTTTGGCCAGCATGGTGGAGTGTTGGTCCCAACTGGCCAGAAGGAGGTAGGTCCAGCGTGTTTCTATGTTATTCTATCCCAATTTACAACATGACAATAGGCGAGATCGATATATTGGAAGGCGTGAACCTTGGAGATACCAACCAGTACACACTTCACACAGGTGCTGGCTGTTCAGCTGACAGCAGTGTAAAAGCTACGGGAAAGTCATTGGGAACGACTTGCGCAAGTAGTGGCTCCCACAACTCCGGCTGTGCTTTCAAAGATTCGGACCCCCGAAGTTATGGTGAAGGTTTCAATCGCGCTGGAGGTGGTGTTTTCGCACATATATGGGACTCGGACGGCATCAAGATATGGCACTTCGCTCGATCCGATATTCCTCATGATATCACAGATGGAAAGCCTAATCCTTCGTCGTGGCCTACGCCAGCTGCATATTTTCCGGCGTCTTCTTGCGATATATCCAAACATTTTCATGATCATTCCTTGACAATTGACACTACGTTATGCGGAGATTGGGCCGGTTCTGCGTTCGGTTCTACCTGTTCAGGAAGCTGTAAAGAGGCTGTCGCAGACCCGAAGAACTTTGCCAGTAAGTCATCACTCTTATAAGTTCTATTTGGTTTCTTTGAGCTCAACGCTCCGCAGATGCAAAGTGGAAGATCAACTACATTGCGACCTATCAATAAATTGGGTTGTAGGGTTTGTCATATAGCTATGTAAATGCTTCTAGTGGAAAAACAATCTGAGAGGGAATGTGAACTTCTGAATGAACTTGAAGACTCGCTGGTGAGGTTTCCACCTCGAAACATTGTGTGGGTTCAATGTCCTCCACTGCCCGAAATAATCATGATCGTTTTCCGAGCATAATGAGGTTGTACAGGAATCTCTAAAACAGGACTTTTGATGAATTAAAATGATGGATAGTCAGTAATGATCATTTTGTAACGATTTTGTGACGACCAGTCTGAGAAGTTTTGTCATACTTCTTGCGGTTCTTGTTCTAACTTCTTGTCACGCTCCAAGCTGCTCTAGACATCACGAGTGCACCTTCACTGGCACTTCCAAGTCGTTGATCAAGCCGCCAATTCCTCCTCTGACGCTGCTCCTTTGCTGTCTGTGCCTTTTGATCTAACGACCTTGGCCACTGTAACAGCAGTGTTAAGATTTCTTCCGGGGCCCCCCGTTTGGATCTATCTTTCGCTAAAACTAACCTTGATGGAGAACGTACATAGTGAGGATACTGGATGCCGCAGAATACCGCAGACGAGTATTTATACTGGGTCCCATCTGAAGTGTTCCCCACCACTGGTCAGGTACCTGGTCAAATTTATCTCATCCTTGTGTGCTTGTGTACTATTGTGGTGTCACTCCTGCCATGCGTATGCTCATCACACTCTTTGCTCTCTCCTGGGCACTTGGTAGCCTTGCGGGAAACGTGCGGGGACGATCTTTTAGCGCTCGCAGGAAGCAACCCCAGCGGATTGTTCGAGCGTCTGCCAAGACGTACACTTTGGAGGACATGTATCAAGGCGAGAGCTTCTTGAAGTTCGTATCCGAGGTTCTATTTTCGATGTTCTTTGCTCAGTTCGTAACTGTTGCAGTGATTGGGACTTCATGGAAGGCGCCGATCCTACCCGTGGAAGCGTAATGTACCAGAGCAAAGAAAAGGCAGTGGCGAAACACCTTGCCTATGTTCAGAGCGATGGTACAACTGTCCTAGCCGTCGATGATGCGACAGTGTTAGCGAATGGAAAACCTCGCGACTCGTACGTCTCTTCTGGGTGCTTCACCCTTTCTGTACCATTGACACGGTCTTTAGAATTCGTATCAGTACGAAGAAAAGATATAGCGGTGGCTTATTCATCGCCGACTTCTACGCAATGCCCCATGGATGTAGTGTGTGGCCTGCTTACTGGTCAGTCGGTCCTAACTGGCCAAATGGCGGTAAGTCTGTGCATACTTATTGATGACCCGCGTCATAATACTACTTTTTTCAGGTGAAATTGATATCTTGGAGGGAGTCCACGAACAACCTGTCAACCAGTATACTCTTCACACGGGACCTGGCTGCAATATAACAAATTTGGCTAAGTCGAGAAATTTGAAGGCGAATGTCTCGTACTCAGGGAGAATGGCCAGTACACAGTGCGCTACGATCAACAATGACAACACCGGTTGCGCCTTCGTTGATGCCGATTCGAGAAGTTATGGGAAAGGCTTCAATCGCATTGCTGGAGGAGTCTTCGCGCATCTATGGGACGGCACTGGAATTAGGGTATGGCACTTCCCAAGGACTGAAATTCCGGATGACATCACTCACAAGAAACCTAATCCGTCCTCCTGGGGCAATCCTGTTGCCCTATGGTCTTCCTCGTCCTGCGACCATGGCATCACATTTCTACGAACATCAATTGGTATTGGATACTACGCTGTGTGGTGACTGGGGGAATCCTACCTATGCAGGCGCTGGTTGCCCGGGAACATGTGCGGAAGCTGTTATGGATCCTACGAATTATGCTTGTACGTCCTTCTATATTCAATTTTTAATTCTTCAACACACCTCATTTCCTTCTTTCACAGTCGCCAAGTGGAAGATTAATTACATCGCGGTCTACCAGGCAACTTGATGCTCGATGATGTCTGTAACGGACTCGATTGACCGTCTTGTGTTCAACGTGTTTGCCTTGTCCTATCTGACTCTGGGTAGTGATGACTTTTCCGTCCTATTACCTTTGATATTCGATGAGGCGACAACAATAAGCAAGTCGCGAACTTCGTGCAGTGCGCAAGTTTTGTTCAGGATGTTTAGACGCTCTTGATGACATGTGTTATGATTGTCTGCTTGATGTTTTCTATTTGGCAATCTTTCAATGTGAACGCATTTGTCTCCTTTCGTCGGTGTTTTCGAGACCACGACTTGGGATCGAATCTTGATTGATAGATAGGCGGGGGATGACTTACCATGGCTTGGTCTTCTGTGCATCCTCAGCTCGAACGAAATCTTGGGACTGGTCTGATAAACCGTCAAAAGCATCTTCATTGATCGTTGGATAAACACCGGATCGGTTACCATCACCACGATCACACTCAGCTGTAGTGAACGACGGCCACTAAATTACTTACAAAGGGCTGTCAAAAGACAATGGTTCCCCAACGACCTTGTTGCCTTGAGGCAATTGTCCACTGTCCTTTGAGATTTTACTCCATCTTTTGTGTGGCCCGCGAAGTATTATAAAACCCCGATATGCTAACCTCCTGTACTCCCTCTCGTTTCCATGATGATGCTGTTCCCTTCTATGTTCCTTTTTCTCTCCCTTTCTCTTTCCATTATTTCAGGAAACAATGTTGAAGCTCGTTCGGCTGGTCACCGGAAGCATGCTCGATCAAAGTCACACCGCATAAATAACAGAAGCACGAAAAACTTTACTTTGACAGATATGTATCAGGGCGTAGATTTTTTGAAGTGAGTCCTCAAATGTTGTCATATTCTTAAGGCAAGCTGATTCCTTGCTAGCGAATGGGACTTTTTTACTGGTGCAGATCCTACGCATGGGAGCGTCAACTATCAAAGTAAGAAGAATGCCATGGACAAGGGGCTGGCGTTTGTCCAGGACGACGGAACGACGTTCTTAGCCGTCGATGATAAGAACACTTTGCCGGTTGGTGCAAAGCGTGATTCGTGAATATATTGTCTTTGCCACAGGGAATCACAAGCTTACCCCTACGTTTCAGCATACGAATCACAACCAAGAAGAAATACAATGGTGGGCTTTTCATTGCCGACTTTTTCGCCATGCCACATGGCTGCAGTGTTTGGCCCGCATATTGGTCTGTTGGGCCCGACTGGCCTCATTCCGGAGAGATCGACATCATTGAAGGTGTTCATAATCAGGAAACGAACCAATACACCCTACACACGTCCTCTGGTTGTACTTTATCCTTCGGTTCCGTGCGCTTGGCCGACGATACGCAAGTACTTGGCAAAGAATGCGCCAGTAGTGCCAACTCGAATGCCGGTTGTGCTTTCCGAGACGAAGACACAAGGTCATATGGCAAGGGATTCAATCTCCTGGCCGGTGGCGTCTTCGCTCATCTGTGGAACAATGATGGTATCAAAGTGTGGCATTTCGCCAGAGGCGAGATTCCGGACGATGTCAACCAGAAGCAACCTAATCCGTCCTCCTGGGGTGAACCCGTTGCATTCTGGTCTTCTACGGCGTGCAATATTGATACTCATTTCCATGATCACTCCTTGATAATCGACACAACGTTGTGTGGCGACTTTGGAACAGCCACATATCCCTCGTCTGGTTGCCCTGGAACTTGCGCTCAGGCTGTTTCCGATCCAAACAATTTTAAATGTGAGCCTTCATACTATTGTAAGCTAGACTCAGTGGTGACTGATTGTCCTGCATTGCAGTTGCCAAGTGGAAGTTGAATTACATTGCAGTATACAACTGATTTACTTACGAGTCGCGCGGTTTTTATTTGTATGCTTTTATAGTCTTATATACCCGCTGGGGCTTTGGCCTATATCGGATTCTACTGTGGTCTACGGACTTCTACCTAGCTGCCCTGTCGTATATATTCTCTATTCTATGGCTTCTGTGTATGCAGTCGCCGTTGCGTGCCCAAAGTGAGGCTATGTGTCCGTATTATGCCTCTACTTAAAGGCAGATGTACTACATAATATATATGCTAGCAAGAATAGGAAAGGAGTGAATATGTTATCTTTGGATGCTTCTAACGTCGTGGCGTCTTTCTTGGCTTGGCGGTCGTTGTGTCATAGGCCCTCTTGAATTTCCTCGTGTTGTTGATGTACTAGAATAGTGCTTTCGTGGCGCTTGTGTCGCTCAAAAGCTTGCTCCAGGCTTCTGGTCCCGCCTCTACCGTCTCGTATAGCGCGTGTCTCTGCCTTTCGTGTGCTCGGCATTTGAGTAGGAAGTGTTGACATCTCTGCACTTTAGTGGCATGCGTTGCATCTTGGGGAATCTATCTTCTTGAACCAGTGGAGAATTGTATTTAGCGAGGAAATTGCACGGTTGACGCTGCATGGAGACATTGGCTTTTGTATACATGTCGCAGACCGCTAGAATGTTGTCTACGTTTGTCAATCCTAGATGTCGAAACAAAGAGGAGTCGGACTCAGTAAGTAGCCGGATTGACGACTGGTTCTGCTTCAAAGCCGCTAGACTATGCATAATTTGAACCATGATAGTTAAAGCAGCGTCGAGTAGAAAAACGGAGAACAAGCATGTCGCAATAGCCCTGCTCGTGAGTTAAGCCCCACAGGAAGTCACTGAAAAGTGCAGATTATTCTGTCGTTATTTGGACTAGTGCCTTGCATACTGTTTTTGGAGCAGCAAGTTACAGGAGCTTGAGTATAGGTGCCTCCAACCTGGCAACAGAACGTTGGCCAACTCCAGAAATACTAGAATCAGGCGAAATTATCAAGGATGGGCGGAGCCTCTGGAAACCGCACGTAAAACAAGCCGAACACCATCCTTTTGGAACTCTCGGCCCCAGATTAACAAGGTCCCGGTGCTAGAGCCGAGAATGTCCGGCGCCTCCGAGCACGGGCCGGCATCCATATTGTTTGTCGGAGACAGCCGAGCTGGTTGATTGATCATCCTCCTCCGTTCCGCTATCATCATGGATGAGCAGCGGCCGATTTCCGACAACTCTCCAGCTTGGCCACGCAGAGCTTCTCGCGTATGTCTTTATTTTTCTTTTTTAACTTGATTCTCATCCATTCTAGGCGTGTGCTAACTGCAGGTTGGTATCCTTTCTGATATGCTGTGTTGTTAATATGCTAATACCTCAACAAGACGTGACAAAATACGATGCGATGGCGCGAGGTAAGCTTTTCGAGCCATCAGAGAAACTTTACCTCAGTGCATAACCGTAGACCATGTGCTGGGTGTATAAAGAAGGGGTTTAGTGCAGATCAATGTGTTGATGGATGTGATCCCTGCAGACGGGCGCGTGTTCGTTGTGAAGACGGCAAACCATGCCAACGATGCAGGGAGATGCAACTTGAATGTTTGGAAGAAACTGTTTACCATGCAGCGCGATCGGAATCACCTACCCTAGCTTCTGCAAGGCCGATGCGCGCTAATGGCTCTGAACGAGCAAAGTTGGCGTGCACGAACTGTCGCAGAGACAACAAGAAGGTGCGCGGTTTCGTATTTCAACAATGGCAGAATTAATGTCATTTAGTGTGATGATCAACGCCCTTGCTCACGATGCGTCTCTCGCAACGAGGAATGCGTACATGTTAGTCGTGGCCCTAAACTTGTGAAACTTAGGTGCGAAGGATGTCGAAAAGAAGGGAAGCGTTGCGAAGACGTTCGGCCGTGCTCCAACTGTGTTGAATCCGGTCAGCCATGTTCTACACAACCTCGGAAGGGCAGAGGACATGGCACTCGAGTCAAAGCGGTAAGTCTTGACACCATCCATCTGGTTCAAATTGCTTAGTGACATGAAACCTTTGTAGGCGTGTGTGAGCTGTAGGAAAGTCTAGTTGGTTCTTTTATCCCACAGTGTCTGATCCTTTTCATAGGCGTGATAAGATTCGGTGTGATGGTGTCAGGTAAGCCTTGTCTCAATCCGAGTAGGGCTACACTAACAACTCCTTTCAGACCGTGCGCTTCTTGTGTGCGGAAAGGATTGGAGTGTATTGAGCGTGCATGCAAGAATTGTTCTCGCGAGGGAAGGGCAGCAGAATGTACACATCGGAAGGCTCAAGCTGCTGCCATGGCCGAAGCAGGTGAGCTATCGAGGTAGTACATCGTTCTACTTGATTTGACATTGTCCTCTAGCAGCGGAGGTCCAGAACAATGACCGCCGTCCACCATCTGCCGACAGGGAATATTCTTCCCAGCCACCCCCTCAACAACGTCTCCATCTCCCGCCTATCTCTCACCCATCGTCATATCCTCCTCCACCTCCACACGTCATGTATCCACCAACAGGTCACATGAATCATCTGGGACCGGCGTCGCATTACTACTACCAGCAGGGCATGATCGGTCCTGGTCAGCCTCCGCAACCCATAATGCAGCCCTACATTCAGCATCCTCAGAGTGATCAACGTGTTGCGTATTATCCTGCTATTGATCCCAATATTGACAAAGAACCGCCTGCGGCCGCTGGAGGATCGAGCACGTCTTCCAATAATCCAAACAATGGACAAACCCAAAATGCTGGCCCTTCCGCTTCAACCAGTCGTTAACTTCATTTCGTTACCCTCAGATGAATTGTATCTTGTAGCTTTATGTCTTTTTGGCCAATACAGATTGGCGAGTATGTATGTATAGTCCAGTCGAATGCAATGGCAGTGTTGACCATGCTAATTCCACCTGAGGCGCTCCCTGATGACAGTGAGGAGGATATTTATACCTGTTTTGCAACAGCCTGGCGGACATCAAAGCGTCTGTTGCAGTGTCGAGCACATATTTACCAGATGCTCTAAAACTGTATTCTGCTTCCCTGCTGCCTTACGCCCCACATTCCTTTATTTTATTTTATTTTACTAGTCATTTTCATGGACAAGGTCCCCTCGTCCCCGGAGAGGTTGGATTTCAGATTTTCGCCCATATCAACATCAACTGACGCTCGTGTTATTTTCACAGGCCACCGGTCAAAGTCACCTATTTGGACAGACAAAAGGTTGGAGCTCATCGACATTGACTGTACCTATATCTCATTGTCATATACTTAGAAGAAGCGAAAGATCACGGAGACTACCGAGTACGTACCCTGTCGATCGCCCATTAGGTACTTAGGAGGCCACAGTGATCCGTCATACTCAGATTCTACCTCTGTTAGCGTTACCCCGACTACACCTAGTAGGGAAGCGAAGATGACGAAAGTTGCAACTATGACGGTATGTAAGACGCGCATATACGGGGACTCAGAGCCTAACTGTCTTGTCTACAGGCTTTTGAAAGTAAGGGGCCACCGAAGGTTAATAGCCAGTAAGTCGCGTCAACTTCCTCACTTCTATCACGCGTTTAATCTTGTCTCAGTTATCCTGGTCCAACGCCAAAGCGTATCCGACGCGATTCTGACGAGTCTGTCAAGAGCACAGTGTCGAAGAGGAACCAACATGTCCAAACTACATCCTCTATCTCTGTAAGCCGCACACAGCCTCAAGCTTTGGCTCCAGCATGTGCTTCAGCAGCCTCTCAGAAACCAGTTTCAGTTTCCAGTGGGAAAGGCCTTGGTTCACGGTCTGTTTGACCCTTATACACAGAACACGTACTGATATCTTTTGTATAGGCGAACTGCCTCGCCAGATACCGACGCAGACGATAATGCATCAATCGCTGATTCCGTCATAAGCGTAGGAAGAATCAGGCGAAACGAAGCCCAGCGACTGCAATATTTCAAGAACGAACCTCTTTGTGGAGCCTTGACAAAGGACAATGCTGAATGCAAACGATGCGGCAAGTCTGTCCGTCTGGGTGGCAGGACAACATATAGAATCCGTCCCTGGGAGATGCACCGCGCCAAATGTGACCAGATGCCTGTGTGCGTGTGTTTTCATCTCTCTCTCACACAAAATCTGAATGTCAACCAATGCCACTAGGCCTACGAACGATGACCCGGACAATGATGCCGAAAGATCGAAACGTGCGAAGACAGTGGAACAACGAATTGCCGTTCTCACTGCCGATCCCACTGTCTCATCACTGAAACCTCATGAAGTCTTGTGTCGCAATTGTGGCACTTGGGTTCGCTTGTCCAACAATGTGCCCTACAAAATTGCGAACTGGAGAACCCATACCCTCACTTGCCAGTCCTCAACACAGTGTGTCCATCCGGATTTTATTCTCGGCTTTTTCTTGTTGAGTAAGATTTTTTTGCTAGGCATCAACCAAGCGATCGTGTTGCGGCAGCAACTAGGAAATTGCGACTTGTAAATGATTCTCAGGTCAAATCGTTCACAGAACGCGAGGTTGTTTGTGCTTACTGTGACAGTACAATTACTTCGAATGGTTCGAATGGTCAGTACCAAGGCGAATACAACCTACTTGCCTGGGCAGAACATAAAGTTACCTGCACTCAGTGAGTCCTTGGGTATATCACCGTGTCATTGATTCCTTGACGTTACACAAACCTCATAGTATTTCGCCGAAGGTTAAGAAGACATCGGCGCTTCCAGCTGTTGCCTCAGATGTCTCGACAGTTCCATTCCCCGGACGACCTCCCCACTCAACTGCATCTGCTGCATCTACAGAAGCTACACTCATAGCTTCCGAGTCAAAGCAAATTACAAACATTCAGGGCACTAAACGCACTCGCGAAGACGAAGAGAGTGCTGACGGAGCACCAGATGATACAATATCAAGACCATCCAATCGCGCTCGTACTGAAACCCGCGAAGAATCGCCCCAAGAGCCAACAACAGCGGCTGGTTGGCTTGCCCTTCCTTTCCAAGCATTCATCCGAGGTTTCAAGGAGAACCTCTCACGAAGTTAGTAGTATGTATACCCTTCACTAATACCTTTGCCACACGTATTGGGGGATAATTTTCTCGGCCCTGTTTCTCGAAATACGTGTTGTACTTCTGGATACACCTTTTCGCTGCCCATCATAATGTTATTTCAGGCTCCACGCACTTACCACGCGCCGTCATTGTCATTAAGTCATCGGCTCGAAGTTTGCTGTTTCAACCATTGGAATAGTCGGGCTTTGCCGTGTGACTCGTGGAGCTTATTTGCGTTCGAAGCTTCTTAGAATGTCTACAAGAACCTTACAACCCTCTTGATTGAACGAAAGTAGCGACAAAACTTGTTTCTCCTGTGAACTTCACGTCCACAAATATCATCATTGATATTCCCTAAAGTCTACTGACACTCCGGGTAGACCATTACTTTATTGTGCACCAACTACAGTGCTGGATGATGGCGACCATCCTTCAGGGTCAAGCCCGCCCAGAGAGGAGTGTACGTTCATTTCGACGTCTATTTGACTTTCCTCTATTGAGTTGTCTACGTCATCCTAGGAGTTTCGCCAACCTATGTCTATTTCAATACCACATCCGTGAGTAAATCCAGCTTGTGCATATAGCAATAGCGAAAATAAAAAATCGCCAATTCAGATTCAACGATGATAGTGACGATGACAGCCTTACGCCCCTTCCCAGGTGCGTTTTGGCCTGCTCCCTTGCGCCGCGATCAAAATTCATTCGCAACATCGATAGTTCTGAGGATGAAGCGCCCGTGCCACACACTGAAGCTGAGAAGGCTCGCGAGAAGAAACTGTTACAGGATTCAATGGTCGTTGTCCTCAGCCCTCACCTTGTCAGATGTCGAACCTGCGGTACAAATATCAAGCTCTCGATGAAGAGCCTCTTTGACGGCTACCACTGGCGGACTCATCGGACCCGGTGTTTAAAAAAAATTGGTATGTCTGTGTCCCCCGCCCCAAAGACACGGATCCCGAAGTTCTCAAGGGGAAAGAGAAAGCCGCAAGCAAATCTCGATGTACGTTTTGGCTCGTAAGCTTTGACGACTTGACCCCATCGACCAGGTATTCTCCCTGCATTCTAGATTCTCAGACTGCGGCCACTGAGCCGTCCGAACTCCGAAGAACCTGACACTCGGGCTCGTACCCCTTCTCTCGAACAGGATTCCGAAAGGGACTCGATACCCGTATCCCAGGCTAGCCCCCTCCGTTATCATGACTCATCCAGCCCACCTTCATCCATGATGCCATTGCCTGATCCAGATGCTGTCTTTGAGGAGTATTTTTTCCGTACACATGGCAAGAGGAGTCAGCCTTCCATCTCAACCCACTGGCAAGACTGGAGCTGGGATCAACTCCTTCTCCCCCGTTTCGTGCTCGATCTTGATTTCGTCCCCCGGATGAGTTTAGAAGAAGACGACGATGACGATGGTACCTGATCTCGTTGCCACCAGCTTGACCTCCTTCGAGATCAACCTGGAACTGCTATGACTCGCCTGATTTCTGTGTTCGTTCATTCTGGTCTAGATATCATTCTCTCTCTATTCTACAACCAACCGATGGCATCTCTAGACCTGTTCATGAACTTGACGTAACATACATACCTAGACGCGAGTCTATATCCTACTACCCTATTAGCCATCCCACCATAAGTTAATACTTCCTTGTCATAATATCTAACATAGTGCAGATGATCATGAATTTGTCACCAAATAAGATTATTCATGCTCCATAGGCGGTGGTTTGAAGATGCCGCTACGTAGCATTTCTGCTACAATGGGATCGTCAACGGCCTTTGATCCTCTGAAAGCAATTGATGGTCAACTGGTCAGAAAAAATAAACATCAAGGAGAATACTTACAGTATGGTCTGTGCTACGTCCCTCATGATGATTCCACTTGCCATGTCAATTTTGACGACCCCAGCAATACCGTCTGCACGAGTAGGACCCACGTTCAATAACATAACAGGCTTTTTCAGCTCCAGAGCATGTTTGAGCAGTCTAAAAGACAAAAACTTGGTGAAAAGCCTCAGTCGCACATGTCACAAGCTAGTGCATACCTATAAGCAGAATATGTAGCAAGAGTGGTGCCAATAATCAAGATTCTGTCTGAATTCTCGATATCTTGATACCTGAATTAATTTGGATGAGAGAAAGACACTAAACATAGAGACAAAGGACTTGCGATCGCTCTTTAATATGCTGGGGGATGGACTCTCCGAAGAAAGTCACCTCAGGTTTGTGCTGAAGAAGTAGGGGTTGAAGTTCTGACACGAAGATAACAATCGGAAGATCGTACGATATTGTTTCTACGGTCTTCTAGCAGACACGATGGACAATCCGGGATAATATAGTCACTGTAGGAAATGCCCAAGCCTTCAATTGCAACCTTGCAGAGTCCGCATTGAATGAAAAGTCGAAGAAAAACAAGGAAACTTCGTACATCCCCGTCTGGGTTTGTCCTTAGTTGGGTAGTACTCCTTTCCATTTCATCCGCAAACTTCTTCCAATTGGGATTCGCGGTGGAGAGCCAATCTTGAAAGGAATCACGGTCTACAGAGTGCCTATATCTGCACTGCACACGCTAACGGCCTTTTTATTGATATTGTCAAAGACGTAGGATGCGACGAACATGTAGGGTCCCGTGGAGTTCCAGAATAGTTTGCTGTAATCTGACAGGATCCCAGTGAGGACCAGCTTTCTGACAGAGTGCCTTTTGGTGAAGTCCATCGACATTCTAGGAGGTACTACGGTGAGCTTTACCAAAAATACACTGGATAACTCACTTGGGTGACAATATGAGAGACAACCGAAGTATGTAGCAGTGCAGCGAGTGCGAAGTGAGTTGTATTAGGCTGTGCATCACGAACAGGAGGGTATCCCAGATATGATCTCAGCCTGGCGGAAGACGTTAAAAGAGAATGTAGGGTGTTGAAGACTCATGCAGACCAGTAACGTTGCCTGTAAAAGTTAGATCAAGAGGTACATACATATAGGTGTTGGCTCGTTCTTTTAAATAAACAGTCTTTCTCACCGAAAGGAGTGTCCTTTCTCTGTTTCGTCCACAAGTTCATGGTGGAATATAGGTCTTCATCATGTTATGGGCGTCAATAGCACGACGACGGTCTGCTTACTTGTAATTCGGATTCATATAACGGCCATCGTTTCCTCGATATGCCCGGATGCCAGAGTCGACACTCACGCCTGCACCAGTCAAGACAGCTACATTTCCCTTTCCTAAGAACTCTGCGAGCCTGAGAACGGCCTCTGAGGGGGAGATTGCCTTCGCAGAGGATACAACAGAGAGTATGGCCTGTGGAAGCCCGGGGACAGAAACTCGCATGTGACTGTCAAAACCAAGTGCGATCTCGGTTAGCTTTATTCCGGTCTTGACTCCTGTATGCTACCTCGTCCTTTCCTCTCTCCCTCCGTTATCTGCACCAACAGAAAATTGCGATGAATCAGCCTCCAAGCGTTCTGCAGACCCCTGGTTTTGCTCACTATTCCTTGATGTGGTCCCCATTTCATAATAACCGCATCGCCCTTGCATCGTCGGCCAATTTTGGGCTAGTTGGCAATGGGCGCCTTCATCTGGTGTCTCTAGCTCCTGGACCAGCCGGCCTTCCTCTGTTGAAGCTTGACAAGTTGTACGTCGATTGGTTGTGCTGATCTCTCCAGGCTGATCATTCAAGGCGTCAGTTATGAAACTCAGGACGGGCTGTATGACATCGCATGGTCTGAAATACACGAAAATCAGCTAGTAACAGCTTCGGGGGATGGTTCGATCAGGCTATGGGACGTGATGCTCAATGTATCATTGGTAATTTTGGACAATCGTTCTTCGCTTATCCCAAGTGCTTTTAGGATCTACCCATACGCGCATGGCAAGAGCACACACGTGAAGTTTTCTCTGTAGATTGGTCAAATATCAAAAAGGACACTTTTGCTTCGTCGTCCTGGGATGGGATGGTTAAGTTGGTGCGTTTACAGTCCTTCATCGCCAGAAGTCACTCTTATCAATGAATAGTGGACACCAGACCGGCCAAGGTCCATATCCACTCTACAAGCTCATCAATCTTGTGTCTATCAAGCCCTCTTCTCTCCGCATCAGCCTGATACTCTTGCGACGTGTTCGACAGATGGGACGGTAAAGATCTTCGACCTCAGGTCTCCCGCATATGTCCCAGGCAACAACAACTTCACGAATCCAACGTCAGCCGCAGTACTCACAATACCGGCATCTCCTGGAGAAGTCTTGTCTATCGATTGGAATAAGTATCGGCCGCTCACTATAGCAAGTGGTGGTGTTGACAAAATTGTCAACATCTGGGACTGTCGAATGATCAAGCCTGGAGAACTTAATCAAGTTGGTGGTGCTCGCGAAACGCAATTGTTAGGCCACGAATACGCGGTCAGGAAAGTTCAATGGAGCCCTCATCGAGCTGAAATACTGGCGACTGCGAGCTATGATATGACGTGCCGAGTGTCTGTAGCTTTTTCCATCTTGAAAAAACACATCACTGAATATCGGATGGATTCACAGATGGAATACAGCTCCCGCCCCTGGTCGAGCACAGCTAATGTACATTCATGATCCTCATACTGAGTTTGTTGTCGGCTGTGGATGGTCGCTCTACGAGGAAGGTATCTTAGCAAGCTGTGGATGGGATAGTAGATTAACCATCTTTCGAGTGTGAATAAAACCCGTCAACGAATTTCTGTTGCCATTTTGGGACCTATTTCTGACAGGGCAGTTCGGAACAAGCCGCCGCGCGGATCAAGTTTTCACGTTCCCTGATGGGATTGACCGGCTCTCCGGTCCGGAGGCAAGCTTGCTCCGAACGCATAACGGTGGTAAGCCACGAACCCAAAAACTTATTGTTACCACCGATTTGTGACAGATTCGCATCTCAACTCGAACATGGAGGATGGGAGAACAGAGATGGACGCCACTGATATCTTCTCCAGTTCATTGGAAACTCTTTTTGATTACCAACCAATTACGCTGGCCTCAGCGGGCTCTGTGTACACGCACGAGTGCAAAAATCCGTCGTCTAGAGCTTGCGCCACAGATACGCCCCTAAAGGTTACGCTGCTTACACCTGACACGCTTTCCGCAAACTGGTCTCTGCACGCGTCGGATATTTGGGTGTCATCACACTACCTGGCGGATCACCTCGATCAGCTCTCCATCGACACAATTTCCGCACGAAAACCCGCTGGCGAAAAAGTACGGATTCTTGAATTAGGCGCCTCAGCTGGACTCCCGGGGATATTGATTGCAAAAGCTTTTAACAATGTATCTGTTGTAGTCAGCGATTACCCGGACGAATTGTTGATAAAGACACTGGCTGAGAACGTTGCACGCAATGGTGTCTCGCATTGCTGTGTCGCTGCGCCGTATGCGTGGGGCTCTGACGCTTCGACTATCATCGGTGATGGTGGCGCTTTTGATATCGTGGTTGCAGCAGATACATTATGGAATCCTACTTTACATGCAATTCTCATTCGAAGTCTACAATCTACGCTCAAAAGATTACCTTCTGCACGTATACATCTTGTTGCTGGCTTGCACACTGGTCGATACACCATCCAATCTTTCCTCTACGCTGTCCAGGAGGCCGGCTTTGACATCGAAAGTGCTCTAGAGAAGGAGGTCAAAGGTAATCAAGAAAGGGCTTGGGATGTAAAGGGTGATAATGATGACAAGAACAGGAGACGGTGGGTTGTGTGGTTGGTATTGAAATGGAGACTTTGATTCGTCATCTTTCTAATACTGCCCTCATACTCGCCACTATTTCAAATTACTTTCATACTTTCACCAGTCAACAGATAGATTTTCACCCACTTTTCTATATTTCATTCAATGATGCTATCACTACAGAGACGTGGAAGTAAACAATACATGATACTAATACAAGATTTCTTGGTAGTTTCTTGAAGGTTTCACCGAACCTTTGAAAATTCGTCAACGAATTTCAGCGGCAGATCAATGGTGCGTGCGGCTGTCATGATGAGAGTGAGAACGTCCCGTTGAGTGTGGCACCCCAAAGGTGAGAATGTTGACAGGTTTGGAATCATCATGATTATTCTAGTAATAAGACATGAGAAGGTACTCATACACACTTGTCAACTGTTACTTACCAAAAACAAGACGATATTGTCCTCAGTAAGACGAATGTCTTCAATTTGGCGACCATCCACGGTCTTAGGAGGCAATTCGCGACTCCTTTCGTTTGGAACGAGGACGCAGCGTGGGCCAATCATGGACCAGGCGCGTGTCTGAACACAGCCCGAGTCAGGGAAGGGTGCGAACTCAATGAGATTGAGCCTAGGTAACACGGAGCTGCGAGACGAATGGCGAGGTGCATTCTCCGCAAACACAACGCGGCTTCCGTTGACATAAGGACCAAGGATAGCTGAATGGGCATCACGGATGAGGCAAGCCTGCCTCCACTCCTGCCAGGAGACTCGAAGGCGGTCTTTGCGCGAAGTCGGCCGGAAGAACGATTCATTGACTATAAGCCAGTTCCGGGCGGATGGGCCTCCGTTGGGAGAAGGCGTCTTGACCACGACGAGGATCACACGTCTAGAAGGGTCAGGATAGAACATAGCCTCGGATGGAGAGGGCTGGTCAGTCAATGGAGATGTATTGGGGCTGAATCCGATGGTGGATCTCGCCCAAGCCTCGGGAAGTTCATAATCACGCTCGACGACCACGGCGCTGATGTTCGAAATGTTGTACAGACTTAAATACGGATGACCACGACTGCGCCGGACAACAAGTAGACGGTTCTCGCTGAGAAATTGAATGTCGTTATCTTCCAACCACTATTCCGAAGACCCGGTGAGGATGTAACATGTACACGGTCAGATAACAGGCTTACCACAGCTTGGAAAGTGCGCCAATTGAGAACGAGGTGCATGATCTTGCCGCTGGAAAACTCAAAGGAGATGAACATATTGTGTCCAGCTATAGCTAGGGAGATGCTGGATATGGGTACCGGCCCAACATTAAAGTCATATGTGCCACCGTAAGCTTTTGCATGCTTCTCAAACGTCCAAACATCTCTGAAATACAGGACGACACCAATCCCATTCTGGAGACTTGATGGAATGTCAGACGCTAGTTGAGTTGAGAATTAGAAAAAATTACTCGTGCCTTAAGACGTGGCTGGTGACAATGAGTGACTGAGAACGATCAAGAGCAATGTTCTCAATTTCAGGGGTACGGAACTTGAGGTGGCGAGTCAAGGCAGGGGAACGAGATGTACGGCAAGACGGTAGTTCCGCAAGGTCAAGTGAGTACTGTCCGCCATGCACATGGATCTGGTGGATGAAACCACCGGAGACACCAAAACGCGTCTGCGGGGAAAGAAGCATCTTGTGTTCATGGCCCCAAACCAACGAGGGCCAATCGTTCCTATATGTTGCCAGAAGCTGAAGGCGTCCAACGGCAGGCCTATATGCATGGGATGCCGGCCCATCTTTCATTCCGGCTATAGCAAGTTCGTAAACGTAGTGAAGAGGCGAGTACTCCATAACGAGGGAATGAACTCTCCTGAAAGCCTGAGTATGGCATATGAGACTATATTCAGCGAAAGTGAGCAAAGGTCTTGCCTTGCAGGCACGCCATAAGGAGGTTGGATCTAAATAGCATAAAATCAGGATCAGGATATCGTTCGAGACCTTATAGCGACGAGTGTTAAGATATCGATGAGGAGCCATGGTGTATTGGGTATCCTACCTTTCTCTGTATGTGATTTTATAGCAGAACTTGGCTCGCAGAGAAAAGAAAAAGAAAGGTGTTTTGTTACTCAACGTCGGCACGCGAACAGCCTCCAATTACTTGAATTAACGCGCTAAACCTCAAAATAAGTAGCGCCCTACGACTGTTGGTTGATCGGAAGACCAGTGCATGCGGCGCAGATCTTTTGTGAGTACGCCGGGTCCCATAACATGTGGTGAAGGATGTCATGTCAACGGATTTGAGTTGAGTAGAAGTCAGTGAAAGTTTGGCTTTGATAGACATTTTTCGCGAGGCAGGCGTCGGAGGGACATTGCGAAGCAAGGAAGGAACAATAGGAGCCTGACGGTAGGGTGGCACCTTCCCAAATGGATCATATCGCACATGGAATGAGTGGACCAAGCTTAAGGACGCGTTATTTTTGTGAAGAGTCAAGATAATAGGATAAGATCTTTCATTGTACTCGCATGTTGCGATGGCTGGGAGAGAAAAACGAGAAACGAGGTTTGATGTGGTGGGCCCGGGGATATGAGATCGGATGTACCCGATCTGCTGAGTCAGCGATCGAAAGCACACTACCGTTCCTGGATTAGGACTTGCTCCGAACCACGACATGGTCTGCAAGAAATGCGAGTCGGTACGTCTTTGTCTACGCTATCCGGAGTATACTGATCTATGTCCATAGAAACTATCAAAAGTTGCAGCTCCTGATCCCTTCACGTCTAGCTCTAAGAGTATCAAAGATGGAACAAGAAAGGTTGGCGAGAATAAGCTATTGAGTCGCCCAGGTAGCTCCAAGAACCGATTTCAGGTGCGTGTAGCGCCTCTTTTGAAACAGGATCCGATATTAAACCCGCATGATAGCCTTACCAGGGAAAGTGTAAGGATTGTAAGCAACCGACGACTCAAAACAGTGCAAAGTATTGCCATGGTGCGTCACTTTCCAAGTTCCACTTTGGTCTGGTCTTACAGGTTTCCGGCATGTTTAGGCTGTGCTTACAAGAAGGGTTTGTGCTCGATCTGTGGCAAGAAAATACTTGATACCACAGGCTACGTGATGTCGTCCAAGTAATTTGACTTTCAGACGCCAGGGGCTTGTAATTGTAGTGAGTTAATAATGTATACCACCCAGCGGCGTATACGAACACCCCTTTTCCATTTCAAAGAAAGTATATCATCAGGTTGGCTCAAGGCGATGTATACAAGTAAGTATTCTGGAAAATATAGCTAATTTTGTGGGTATTAGTAGCATTGAATCAAGACGGCCCTACAGCCAGTTCGGATAGTTCTCGTTGTCGCTTCTCCCAGATGTCATCATCGATAGTATTCATCGTCAGGAACCTCCATACGTAGACGTGTTTTGTCTGGCCGAACCGCACCAAGCGACCAACTGCTTGCGTCTCACAAGCCTTATAGATCTCTTTCGATGGTGCAAGAAGGGGTGACAAGAAGATGGCGTGATTCGCGGATGTCAAATTTGCACCGCTGGCGCTTTCATCCATGACATTGAGGAGCAATACACGTTCTTTGCTGTCGTTCTGGAATTGATCCAGATTCTTGCTCTTCTGGTGCGCGGTACCCTTGATTTCTAAGAACTGAATTTTGTTGTAGGTGAAAGCCTCCGTCACCTTCTTCATCAGGTCAGGGAATTGCACAAAGACAAGAACTCGTTCGTCTTTCTTGACCTTGTTCCTAAGAATCCAAATATTAGTATTGAAATCAATCAAATCAAAAGACCATATTCACTTGATAAGGTCCACAATTTGCTGCAGTTTTTCGCCGAAATGTTTTCCTTGACCATGACGAGCAGGATCGTCGACACCCAAGGTTTCCGCTCTGATGACGTTGAGAACTCGAGCGGCAGCTTTGCATCCTCCCTTTCCAGCATAAACACACTCCTCGCTCTCAGCACGACGCTTGACACAGTCATAGCAACCCATATGACCACAAGATGATAAGACAGCGACATCGGCCATAGGAATGCCCTTCCCGCCGCAATTGGGGCAGTCAACAACTGGCGGCTCCTCCCTCTGTTTTTGGAGGTCACGAACGACGCTGAAGTATCGGAGGGAGCGGACACGGCCCACAAGCTCCTTTGTAAGACGCCTAATCTCGTGGGTTTTCTCTCGGTGCTCCCAAGCTCGTTCCTTTAAGCTTTCGGTCCATTTGATATCCTTGGCATTCTTCTTGGGCTTCTCAAACCCGGCTTCATCGACTCCCGCTTCTTTGAGAAGTTGTACAACTATCTGCGATGCTTCGGTATCTTCGACACCCTCCTCGCCACGAGATACTCGAATCCATTCGACGAACATGGACTCGGAACCTAGGTATCCGAGGCTTTTTTCTCGCTTTATGCCCTCCTTGATTGATTTGAGAAGATCATTTTTGCACTCATCGAGCTGCTTCTGCCTCTCCTTTACGATGACGTCGCATGCTTTCATTGCGTTATCATTGGTCATTTCGAGATCGAAATGTGAGCATCGCTTCAGTAAAGCTTCTTCAGCAGACCTGTATTTCTTGATTAGAAACATGCCACAAAGATGACATCCTACTTACTTGCTCTCCCCAAGAGATTTGTTCAGACGGCGTTCTCGATCGCTCTCCGTTTTCTTGCCCCTTTTGATGGTCATGTCCAAGGCATGCAAGTGATGTTCGAGTTCGAGATAGATTGCGCGTTCTGCTGCAGGAAGAATAACTCGTTGGATTTTCTCTGTCCAGGGGATTTCATCAATTTCAGCAATATTCTGGCATGATAAACATGAATAAAGGACTCGATTTCTATTCCTTGAAAGTCAACACACCTGCCGAACAAAACGATCTAGGAAACGTTGGCCTAGTTCGACGCGATTAGCATGCCATTCAAGGCTGTGTACTTCGCGGAATGAATGGAACTGTTCCACAGCTGCAAGGGGTCAGACATAAGGCTCATTAGGATATACAATTAATATAGCAAACCTGTTTGCTCCCTACGCCGTTTCTTAATCTCAGCGGGTTGTCCTTCAGCATCATCATCAACTCCTAGATGGAGATTTAAGAAGGTAGCGATCATCTTCAATGCTCCGAAATCATGAATGGGCGGTGTTCCCGAAAGAACCCAGCTCCGCTCGGAAGTCATCTTGGTCACAAGGGAGTGGACCTTGCCATCCAGGTACGTATACTCGTCGACAACCTTGCGTGCAAAGTGGAACATCTCCAATGGAGGCGCCTTCATGCTGGTCCAGTCTTTCTGAACAGTTGGCGTTTCGAGCTTCCATGGATCACTATCGACACGTTTTTGTTTCTTGGCTGGACGTTTATCCTCATGGATAGCTTTGCGCTTGGTGACCTTCGTTGTTGTAGAGCCATCTGTGTCAACGTCCATGTCAACGTCTGAAATCGAGGTAGATTTTTTCCTGCTGGTTTTGGGTGGGGGAATAGCCTTGAGTTTTGCTTTGCTTTTGGCCTTTGATACTCTGCGTTTCTTCGCCGTCCCCTCGTCTGAAGACACTGATTCCGCTGCTGATTCCTCTGCCGAGTCTTCAGCATCAGACACTTCAGATTCGGATTCCTCGCCAGAACTTGCTTCATAGTCAGAAGACATATCGGAACGATTCTTGGTGCCTTTCTTCTTCGATCTGGCCTTCTCATACCTCTTTGCTGCTTCCTCATCACTCTCATTTTCCTCGTTGCTAGAAACAACAAGGGATTTCTTGGCCGAAGCACGTCGCCGTGCCTTTCGAGTTCCCTCAGTTTCGACTGTGGACCCAATGGCTTCGGATTCGAGTTCTGTTTCTGGAGGGCTCGAGGCAACAGACACTGTAGCGGACTTTTTCCCGTTGACCGAAGTCTTTCCAGGGGGAAGAGTATCAATATAGACTTCAACAATTTTGCCGGTGAGTGATGAATTCGCCGCCTTCCCGTTCGCCGCCTTCATTGTCTTCAGTTCCTTTTTGACTTCGGATTTAGCCTCAACTTTGGCTTGAGCTTTTCCCACCGCCTCTCGGTAAGATTTGCCTTTCAAACGTTTGGACTGCAGCAAAGCGGCGGCAACGACGGCAGCATTTTTAGCTAGAAAGTCTGATTTGAGCATACATTGGAATATACCAAGAATCATGCTGACCTTCTTCCTCGGCGACCTTGATCCGCTCCACGACAGCTGCGGCACCTTTGGTCTTCAAAAGCTCTGTCTGTGACTTCAGAGAAGCAAGAACTTTGTCAAGGTGGGCATTGAAATGACGTCCCTCCTTCCCAGGTAGTTCTCCAGTAGCACCAAGTAGTTGAAGGTTCTCGAGATAGACATTACTCTTGAAAATGTTAGAAGCAACAATAATGATATCAGCCTTCTTGATTTTAGCTATGGTAATTGAGTTGAGATTGGCCACAGTTGAAATCACCTCAACCTTGAAAGTGCTGTCTCCGGTGAATTTTTCAACCTCATTTTTCCACTGAAGAGTCAAGTGAGGAGGTACAACAATGAGCGTTGCTTTGACAGGTATCTTTCCCGGGATGTCACCCATCTTCTTGAATTCCTCTTTCACGCTTGCGGAAGCACAATCAATCAAACCCAAAGTGATGGCTGTTTTGCCATACCCGACCTGATCAGCTAGTACTCCCCCTCGAATGTGAACGGGGCGCTGGGCACGACCTTCTGCCCTCCAACCAAGTGGGCTGAGGATAGCTTCGGACACTTCTTCCTCGATGAAAGGGGCCGCCTTGCGAGCCTCTTGGCGAAGCATCCAGTCCAAAGAACGTAATTGCTCTTTTCGTAGAGGGAGTATGAAAGACGGCGGCTGACTGTGCTCTTTGTCGAGTTTGTTGCTCAGAATCGCGAAAGGAGGATGGTCAATGGTCGCAAGAGGAGAGAAGTTAGTGTTAATCCTCCAAGACAAGATCGGGGGCTCGCTGCGATCTGCGGATGGCAAGCGTGAAAGAGCACGGTGGATGAGGGAAGGGATGTTGACTCCAATTCTGACAGTGCCCACGCTATTTTCGTCGAGTTTGAGTTCCGTCAAGAATGGGCTCGGGCGTCTCTTGAGTCTTCGTTCATATTCTCCAGCCTGTACAGGGTCTTCAACTGCGACTATTTTTTTCCCGATTTGTGTCCATTCTAGGGCCGGTGCAGTGGGGGCACATCGCTCACAGTTTGAAAGCTCGGTTGAGGTAGCAACTTCGTGCCAATCAACGAATTTCTCGTCGACATGGCGAACTCGTTCCAATAACCAGGCCAATGCCTTGAATGTGCCACGTTCATGAATCTTGTCGACCTCCTTCCACGTTCCTCGAGGCCACTCAGGGCTAGCTTGACCACGAAGAGGAACAGTGCAAACAAGGAGAGCATTTGCGTTACAGCACGCATCCTTGGAAACAGAAGGCTGGAGGGATTTCGCAGGCGTTGCAAAGGTCGCATTTGCCGTAGCCGAAGCCTAGATAATGTGTCAATTAGACTTAAAACTATTTAACAACGTAGACCAACTTGGAGGTGGACTATATCAGTTGATACCCATTTCAAGGGTATACGACACAGAACATCTTCATCTTCTTCACTCGACTGTCTCCATGCGGTATCCAATTTGCCAATGATGGGTCGCGATTCACCATATTCATGTCGACGTTTGCTGATAGAGAAAATGAAGCAGTCTTCTGAGTCGTCTGTGCGATGAGGATCTAAGAACAGGAAGACTGGTGGTAATGTGGCCTCGGCCGTCGTAGCTTGCTTTTTGTGCAAAGCACCATTTGCAGTTCCGCATTTTTCGAAGAGATCGTACGTTCCTGAGATGTCGCGATCGAAAAGTTTGACATTGTCAGAGGGTACTGTAATTTGAAGCGCAGAGAACACTTTTTTCGCGCTGAATTCTTCGCCGACCAAACCCAAGCGCGCTTCCCATGAATCTACAAGCTCTCCGATGCCTTTGACTTTGACAGAGACTGAAGTTACATAGGGCAGACCGAATTCCCACTGACCCGAGAGCAAGTTGTCCTTAATTATGAGCCTGCCTACAGGAGACTCCAGGACACGCCGAATCTCAGCATTCGCTGGATCGGACCTCTCCGGCATGGCATAAAGCCGCCATTCAGGTTGTTGGGGGTGTAACAAAAGCTCAAGGATTGCAAATGGGGAACGATAGACAGCACTCCAGATCTCTTGACGCTTCGTTTCAACAAAACGGAGTTCAGATCCGGATGCTCGGATGACTGCCGCAGACCAACTCGACCACCGTTGTTCAGGAATCGAGACTTGTGCATTAACTTTGAGACCATCAAGCAATTCCTGAGTCACGTTAGAGAGGGTGATGCACATTGGCAAAGTGGACTCAAGCTCCTTCGCAAAGTCGGAAGGTGGCAAGCGGGGGTTAGCAATTACGTCGATCAGGACTGGATTATGTTCAGGACGTCCACCACATTTTTTACAAGACGAAGCACCACAGTCTTGACATAGGAAAAGTGGTCTCCTTGTTGTATCCAAGCGGCCTTCGCAGGAACAAAGCCGAGCACTCTTCTCAGCATCCGACAGAAGCTTGGAGAATGAAATTGCTTTGGTCACGGAAAGATCAAGCGGTTCCTGGACTAATTGGTCCTCTCCTACAATAACACTGGCAACGGAAGCCTCGACAACTGCGTCAACATCCATGGGAGTTATCTCTGAGTCATTTGTGCCCGCCTTCGTTTCGTAAGTCTGGGCATCATCGCCAGCTTTGAGTAGTTTCTTGCCCGCCACCAAAGCAGCAAGGATACAGGTGCCTACGACGGTAGTAGACATAGCGTTCCCAGCGAGATCCGCCAACTGATCTTCAGTTTCACGAGTGAGCAGAAGTTTGTCGACCGGAAGACCCTGCATCGACAAGGCTTCAAGCCCAACCATGGGCCCGCCTCGATTTGTGATGTATGGGATCATGGATGGAGTGAGACATGGACAGATGCCAACTTTGTTGGAACCAATGGTTCGGTCGACATTCTGTGAGAGATTCCAGACTATGCTGTATCGGTGTGTCAGCTTCAGAGATCATCCCAGGATTGATCATGACCTACGTCTTATAAGATGGGTCGATGCCCTTGGTAGCAGAACGTAGCAAACTGATATCCATCAAGTCCCATACTCTTTCTACCTGCCCGACGCCCCAATCTCCCCAAGCAAAATCTGGTAGTTTACAAAAGCCACCTGAAGGCGGCGTTAGCTTTCTCAGTAGACCAATGGAATGATCACGAACCTTCGTCCCAACTGGTTAATGGGCGTTTCGCTCCCAATTCTTCCTCAAGTCTGGCTCTCTGATGGCGTGATTCGCAACGACTCCAATCCGTGCGACCTGTTCGGCGATCAAGCGCGTTATAGCTCTCTTGAACAAGTTTCTGCCTTGATTGATGTATACGAGGGTCATCCGATGGAAGAAGAAAGGCATCCAGCGTTGATGAAGCAGGTCTCTTGAGCTTGTTCTTCACCAAATCGGACCATTTTCTGGGAATACTCGATCCTTTTTTATCAACTGCCACAAGGTAGCCTCTAGTCCGTGTATGAGGGATATAATACTGTTTGGTATCGACCCTCTGATGCTCAGCACTATAGTTATTGTCCTCGAAGTATTCCTTCACTTTGTCCCAAGGCGCAGAACAAACATTTTCGAGGATAATAAGGGGCGGCCTATGTCGTTTGACCCAAGTCATCATGCCACGGAACGTGCGGCCAGATTCTCCACTAGCATCAATATCCTGCTTTTGGTTATTCAGATTGGAATAATCAACGCAGGAAGTTCCAGCGACAAGGATATCGACGTCGCCAGGAACGGGAGCAAGTGCTCCGTAGGCCGTGTGCCTAGTAGGAGCAGCAAAGAGTTAGAGATAGGGCATGCAAAAATAACAATAGAAAAGCTCACGCTTCATCATCACCTAGTTCGCAAACATCGCGGAAAAGAAGGGGTGGGTGGAAGTTCCTCTCGATGTACGCCTGCTTAAAAGGTTCAATCTCACACGAAAATACATGTTCAATATCGAGATGAAGGCCGTGCTGGTCAAATATGGACTTCTGAATGAGCTCGAGAGCCAGAAGAGGAGACTCAGTGCCAGAACACATGGTTGCAACGCGTAGTTTGCGGCCTGCAATATGCTCTGCTACATCTTTAATTTCCGGGATTCGACTGACGAGGTCGGCAAAAATGGCAGGAATTTCATGAATTGGAGGCAGGTCAGATGCATCTGGCGCAGCGGCTTTGGTGCCTTTCTTCGTCGTTTGTTCGGCATCGGATATCTCGACATCTGAATTCTTGTGGTCGGTCTCCTCAGCCGCTGCTGTGTCATTTGACGCGTTATGAGCTTGATTTTTGGGTTTTCCTCCGAAAAAGGCATCGAGAGACGCCTGTCCTTTGACGCGCGTCGTTGAAGCCTTGAGCTTCGCCATGGTGGTAATGAGTAAGCAAAAGACGCGAGGGCAACAAAAGTCAAAGTGGAGTCACGGTCGCGTAATGTCACAATGTGACTCCTCTGAGCTGCCGGCCGTTTGCGATCCGAATTGCTTCCGTCAAGCTGTGGGCCGTGGCTGTGTCCACTGGCATGCATCCTCGCCCAGCACTGCGTAATCAGAATCTCTTTGGGCCCGGTGCTTTTGACTGGGCTGACAGGTCATATGCGATAGATTGGTGCCCTATGCGATGCCCTTACAATTGAGACTCGGCTCATTGACCTAATTTTTACAGGATTCCGGTGCTATTCATCTGGATAATTTCTTGGATAGCAGGAGAGCTTCCCGTTTATGAAAGACCCTTTGACTTGAATGATCCCCTTATTGGCCATCCTCATGGAAAGGACACGTAAGTTTTTCGCTTTCAAAGAGGGTTAGTACTATAAATTACATATCATTGTAGTGTTAGCTCCCCACTAAACCACAACATTGCGTTCTTCGTTCCGGTCCTTATTTTTGCAATTTCAGGATGGATCAGGAGCTCAGTCATGGAAATCCACCACGGCATCATTGTGATATCTGCTGCAAGGTTAGTTTTACAATGGTCACAGGCGCAGCAAACCGAGTTTGTCCTAGTGGGCTGGCACATCTCTTCACCACGCTTGGAAAACATGCGATAGGTCAATTCCTCCTCCATATTATTTTCAATATCTGAATATATCTAGGTCGCTTACGACCGGATTTCCTTGCTCGATGCGCCTGGGATGAGATTACCAAACAATGTACAGGGTATGCGAATGGGAAGATATTTCCTCATCATCACTTAATCCACCTGATAGAAAAGAAGCTACCATTTTGAGTGGTCGAAAATCGTTTCCTTCCGGTCACTCCTCTACAGCATTCTCAGGAATGACTGTCCTATCCCTTTGGATAGCAGGTATGACTGCGGCCTGGTGCTTCAGCGTTCCATGCCCCCCTAGATCTTTGCTATCAAGCAGATTAGGCAAATTTGTCTTGACCCTTTTACCCTTGTCGTGGGCGGCCTTCGTGGCCATCTCTCGAATTCAAGATTATGTGAGCCTTGCTTGATTCCTAGCTGTGTCCATACTCGCTTAACGCCAGAAATCAGCGTCATCACAAAGAAGATGTCATTGTTGGCAGCCTGATCGGCATCCTCTGCGCGATCGCCTCCTATTTGATCTTTTGGCCAAATCCTTTCTCCCGTAAGACTTTCTTGAACGGATATCCCGCATCACCTAGAGCTTTATATATCGATTCTGAACTTGGAAGACCTGAGGAAACATTTCAATTAACCCGGATGGAGGATGAAGTGACAACCGTGTAATAAATTAACAGACTACTGCGATAATGCCATTACTATCAAGTACTAACTGGCTCCCGAACAAATACCCATTTGTCCCCTACCCTTTGCATTTTACCGCCCGTGCCGCCAGTGTGAGTCGCCTGATCGGTGGTACTACTGTCCCCTTGTATTTTGGTTTCCTCAGCAGCAGAAGTTGATCCTTCCCCAAGAACGATAGCATCAGTTTCGTTATTCGCTTCATATTGCTCCCATTCTTCCTGAGGATTTCGCGCGTTATTATGGAAGAACCCTCCCCGACCTTTACTAAACCCGCCTCCTCTCCCTCCGCCTCGCCATGCTTGGGAATCAGGCGTACTCTGCCATTTTTGTGCTTGAATCATGGGTGCAAAGGTTGCCTGTCCGCTAGTTAAGACAAATTGCGAAAGTTCTTCAGTTGAAGGCAAATAACCCTTTGTAACCTGCCACATTTTTCCTAGAGCTTCCCACGACGCTGGCGAGGTAAAGTCAAACGTCATTGGGTTAAAATCCTCCAAACCCGGTTGTGTAGAGGCTGTACTCGAGACAATTGATGCATTACGTATGCTGGAAGATGTATTCGCAGCTATCAATGGAGATAATGACATTCGGTCGTGATTACTCGTGGGTGCAGGTGTGGGATCTACGGTCGGTTCTGGGGTGATTTGCGTAATTGAAGCGGGAGCAGGAGTGGAGGCGGGGACAGGCGAAGAAAGCCGTGGTGACCGTGGTGCGTCAGACTTTGGAGGTGTTTTATCGCTGTCGGGTGATTGGGATCGAATATCGCGACCGAATTCGTCCTTTCCGTCATTTTCGGGCGGTGGTCTGGAATCCGCACCGCCACGGCCATGAGGTTCCGTCGACGCAAGATTAGGCCTGCGAGATGGACTGTATGGTCTCACGTCGCGCCGGGCCCCATACCTGGGCGGGCTCCTTGACCGACTCCGCCGTATCCTACGAGGCGAATTCCTATCATCTCGATAACGGTCACGGTCACGGTCATCCCATCTACCACGACCACGGCCGCGAAAACCACCTCTGTAACCGCCTCTATAGCTTGAACGATCCTCAGCCTGATCATCGTATGCATTCACACGCTCTGAGCTCTGAGGCCCATTTAATCTGGGGTCTTTATGAGAATTATAACTTGGTTCCTCTCGATACGACGGTGTAGGAAATGCAGAGTGTGACATTGCAGGATGGGCCTGCGGTGGCGTTGGCTGTGAAGGAGCTCCATTATTCGCTGTCTGTGCTAAAGCTAACTGCTGCAGAACTGCTAGTTGTGCTGTGTCAACCCCAGTATTTATATTTGTTTGCCTAAGAGAGCGAATGATGAGCATGATTAAAACCTGGCATGAAAGAAAGACTTACACCGGGACAGTCGTGGCCTGGGCAGCCTGCGCCAACAATGCCAGCAATGTAGCTTGGGGATCCATTGCGGGAGCGGGAGGGGTGGTGGTAGGAGCTACGACGGGTGTCGTCATCGCAGGTTGAGCAGCAGCGATTCGTGGGTCAACGACACTAGATGATGTTGGAACATCGGGCACTGAGACAGAACACACATCAATTCAGTTGCGTTCTCATGTTACAAATGTGAAGAATGCAAAAAAATGCTGATTTTTACAAGGGGGGGTACTTAGCAAACAGGACTGGCAAGAATATGCACCTTTTTCTGTTCCCTCCACCAAGCTCGACAATCGCGTCAGAATTTTTGGCGGAAATGTGCTCCCTTTCACCCATATATCAAGAATTTTCTTCGTCTTTTCCTGTAAGAGAAATAAACAGTAAAGGACGTCAGGACTGCCTCTATCATACTGGTTCAGACATAAGAGATCAAGCAAGAGGGTACATGATAGAATTGCGCAGCGACAAAAGCGCGAAAGATGTGGCTTTGCATTTCCAAGATGATCTTGACGAAAAGTGAGGGACATGATATCAAGCCCTTCGGAGGCTACTAGTCCCAACGTCGCCAGAGCAGCAAAAAAAAGAATAAAGCCTTAAATGGTTAGTGTGTTTTAGCGAACTAACCTTTGCTTCCGAACTTCCAACAGTCATCATGTCCTGGAAGAGCCCCTCTAGAACACCCTCGACTTTGGACAGAAAAGTAGCACAATTTCCCTTCACTGAGTTGGTATCTGCGGATATTCCATGCTTGTTTGCATGATGTCTGGCGGCCCTAGAGAGAGCATCGAAAACGTATAGACTGGACACCTTTGCAGTCGGTGGGAGAGATTTGTGTGTCCGATAAAGAGTCGAGACAAGTTGTGTATCATTCTAAAGCTCTCATAAAATCTCAACACCATCAAGATATATGGATTGAACGTACCTCCATTGACTTCAGTGCGATGTCCGTCAGATTTGACATCTTTGAGGCCGATAGTCGTTTCGCTAGTACCACATCCTTAAGAACTGACTCGAATTCCTAAGGCACAATGAGCGATTGCATTCCACAATTTCAGATTGGCACACCTCGAGAGAGCCCATGAAACACGACTAGAGGAGGTATAAATATCCAGAAGATGAATGAAAGAGTAGGATGAGGAACCGGCGGTGTTTGCCTCTGTTGTTTGAGAAATATGGTCTGTGCGTGTAGATGTTCCTTTCAACACTTTGACAAAGCCGCTGTACTGGCATATGCAGAATAGAGGAGCGAAGTTGACGCTCCTTGGAGCTGTCCTTTTATCTTCGCTGACGATATATGCTGTCCACCACCAGCAAGAGCAGGAGCGCGAGGTGAGTGGCGTCAAACCGTCCCGTGACCCCAACTTCTTCTTACCTATCATCTTCAGAGCATGTATCAAGGCGTTCTTCGGGATGATGAACGGAGGAGACAGAAGATGAAGCAGAGGGAAGAAGATTTGCAAGAGTCGAAGAGAAAACGCGAAATCTATGAACGCGTTCAAACCGTTGAGAAAGCTCTCGAATAATCTTTTTCGTAAAGCTGTGTGTTGCCCTGTTCCTCCGGACCTTCGTGAAGGGCTAAGCATTAGCTTACGACTTGTGATATCGCAGTACATCCCACTGGCCGCTTGGGGATCGATCTTGTTCTCTTTGCGACACGCCACTACAACGTGCCTGCTCATTGCAAACGATGGTATATTACTGTCCTTGTTGCCCTGTCTAACCTGAGTGTTGTAAAACATCGGCAATGTCAGCGTGCTTTAACTGACTGTTTCGTTAATACTGGACCTCTGCTCGTCTGACTCGTTTGTCACATTCCTTTACTCTTCGGAGCGTCACGGAGTTTGATACACGCCGCAACGCAACCTCAAGCTTTAGGCCTCAGCGCTCAGCTGTACCAGATTAGGTATCATATATCATAGCTGAAAGTGCACCGAGAAAAACGAGGCGTCACACTAGGCATCCGCCCATTGAGTCGCTTCTGTCGTCCATCTTGACGTTCTGTAGTTTTTCATAGAACAATTATTGCAACTAGAATGTTAAGGGTAAGTGTTATTGACCTGTTTCCTGAACAATTGAATATAAGGTTCGTTGGGGAAAAGAACCTGAATTGTACAAGGATTGCAGATCCTAGTGAGGCAGCGCCAGCACCTTTAGCGATATCATAGTCGTGATGGCCCTGTGGGCATCGCGAATAGTACAATATAATAATGAAATTCAGCTCTCTTGATTTACATGCCACTTTTTTGGAACATTTGAGTGCTGGGCGCTGGGAGCCTTAGAGGCTCTCGAAGACGATGAAGTGAAGTATATCCGGGCCGCCTCTGCCGGTTTTCATGAGGATGACTCGATCATACATTATCGTTATACATACACGGTCAACTTGACTACATAACTCGTGGAGGATATACCACTTGCTATCGAATAACTGGAACTCCACATACATAATACCTGACGTTTAGTCATGCCAACGACCAACCAGGTGGGTAATCATCCCCCACGGTCATTTAGAACAAATTGAAGTACTTGTCAATTTTAAAGCAACCTCACAAGTGAGCATAACTTGTTCTCAGGCTCGCGCTAGATAAGGACCCGGAACAGCGACTGACTTGGTCCGCCTTGTGCCCAGACTTCTAGCGTGAGTATCTTGCTTTCTTGGTTGAGAGCGCATGCCACGTAGTCACGGCTGGATTGATACAGTATCCCTGGCCCTATAGAAGTTACCGATGAAGTCAGTCCATTTTTGCCATTGACATTTACTAAAGGATACCTACCACCAAATAGGTCCTACATGCCATTGCCCAACCCCCGCTCTCTCACGTTTCCCCAGAATTTGTGTCAATATTCCAAGAATGTATGCAGATGACAAGGTACAGTCTACTCCATATATTCAGAGCATGATTAGGTTTTAAAAGATGCGGCTCCTTCGTGGCCTGTAGGAAAGTGGTGGACACCCGAGATGGGCTCCCTTTTCTCATCGCCGGGAGCGGAACGCTAGGCTGGGACCAGGTGAGCGTTTCGTTCTTCCGATCGTCCCTCCAAGTACAAAGCACAACCAATTGACATTTTTCTGCGGTACCGTAGGTTGCCGCCAACTTGGTGGAGCCCGGTGAGGATGTGCTGGTCCTACAGACCGGTTACTTCGGTGTTGGGTTCGCAGATTGGTATGTCATGGTGTGCTGCGAGCAACAATAGAGTTGACCACATTCTGACTTGGCGTTTGACGTGAAGTATCAAGGCATACGGTGGAAAGCCCGAGGTGCTGAAGGCCACGTACGGTTCCCATATTGGTCTAGAAGAGATAGAGGCGGCACTGAGAGTGAAGAAGTATAAAGTCATCACTATTACCCACGTTGATACGTCGACCGGTAAGCGGAGGGATTCTTTTAGCCGTGGTGCAGAAATCCTCAACTGCCAAAGGTGTACTGTCCGACGTGAAAGCCATCGCTGCCACCGTGCGACGCACATCACCCGACACTTTGGTATGTCTTGAAAAACCGGTTCCGGTTGGACTTTCCCTTCTCACAGGTCACCGGCTAGGTTGTTGTGGATGGCGTATGTTCCGTCGGCAGTGAGGAGCTTAGAATGGACGCGTGGGGGTTTGATGTCGTGACTACGGCTAGTCAGAAGGGACTTGGGGCTCCCCCTGGACTTTGTATCCTAGTCGCAAGCCCACGAGCCATTGAGGTGAGACGAATCTCCGCCGATTGATATGTTACGTGCTTAACATACACACGAAGGTTTTCAAAGGAAGGAAAACCCCAGTGGCAACATATTTTGCCAATTGGGAAAAGTAAGCTTGGTGTGATGCGTTTCAATGATTTCGCATGTTCCTCATTCCTCCACAGATGGATCCCTATCATGAGAGCGTATGATAACAAAACTGCAGCATACTTCGCGACCCCACCTGTCAATTTGATAAGGGCATATCATGCTTCGCTAACCCAGCTTACGAGACGCTCACCATCGCTGGATGAACGGTATCGTATCCACAAACAAGTCAGCCGACGCATAAAGGCTCTTGCAGACCAGTTGGGCTTATCACTGGTGCCGAAAGATCCAGCATATACAGCTAATGGGATGACTGCTGTTCGTTAACACTTCTTCTGTGCGAAACGTGATGAGACTCACGAGTCCGGGCCAGATTTACCTCCCAGATGGTCTCGTCGCGTCCGATATTGTTCCCCGCATGGCATCAAAAGGCATTACGATCGCTGCCGGCCTGGGCGACGCAAAAGGTGGGCATTAACCATGACTTGAGATGAACTTTGCCTGATCGATATTGCGCGTACAGACAAGTATATACGTATAGGGTTCGTCATATTTCTTGAACATTCTAGTACATAAATGCATTCGGTCTGATTGGCTTCTAGACATATGGGCACCTCTGCCGTAGACGCTGAACGTGGGGATATTGATAGAATTGCCAAGGGCCTCAAGACATCACTGAACGAGGCAAAGAACGCGAAAAAGGCTGTTGTAGAGACCTCTTAGATCTATTTAGTCGGTTAAATGCATTGACGGAACGGCAATTGATCCGTGTCTTCCTCCGAACCCATGCGGGCATCCGCACTCCGCTGAACGTGTGGTCTACCAAGTACATTGCGGAATATTGTGAATCTGATAGTGGACTTAAATGAGGAGTCGCTAGAGCTTCGGAGATGGGAGATTCACATGTTGTCCAGTGTTTTTATGGCATTCCATCCGGCATTCCCTCCCTTCCTCCGGCTTCTCAGACTTAGGCCGCTACCATCATCCTTTTCCAAGCCACTACGCACAATGACGTCCACTTCTGACTTCAAACAGGTACGTCGACGCCGTCTCACTCGTTATCTCCTCCTCAACTATGGCCTCGACGTTGTAGCTACCCCACAAGTGAGTTCACCAACGCAATCGAGGTTTTATCTGACATTCATTTTCAGACTTGTTGCGTCAGTTCAAAGTCGATATCGACTTGTTCAAATTTAACTTTTTTGCAGAATACCGGGTCCAATCGAGGTCTCTGATGAGGTTGGAATAGTTAGACGTTAATTCGCGTTAGAGGGCTCATAGATCATCAGGTTCTCTTTGCAAATGCCGCTCCTGTCGTATCACACGTGTCTCCAGACTTTGTGAAGATCTTTGGTGATGCTATTCGTCTGACACGGTGAGTCAGCTCTCTGTTACTCATGTTCTGGCCACTCATTCAGGAATAGAGAGGTACTATTCACAAAGCAAGCCCAACCGTTTCTAATTAGCGGGAGTGGAACGCTGGGGTGGGATCAGGTAAGATCTATGATTCATGGACCAGGCAGTTTTCAATTTAACGTCACCTCAAAGGTTGCAGCCAACCTTGTGGAACCTGGAGAAAACGCGCTGGTGCTACACAGTGGATACTTCGGTGACAGTTTCTCGGACTGGTTCGTAATCGGCGATAGGTTGAGAGTGGCTCATGTTTTGAAAATCTGCACCCTGCAGTCTACAGACTTATGGTGCCAAGGTAGACGTACTTAAGGCCAGACTAGGGACAGTTGTCAACCAGGCCGCAGTCGAAGAGACACTCAAGCAGAAGAACTACAAGATTCTTACTTTCACACATGTCGATACATCAACAGGTACTTGCGCCGGATCGTCCTTGATGGGCAAATCGCGACTTTAATCTAATCTCTCACAGGCGTTCTGTCAAATGCGAAGGCTATTGCAGAAACTGTCAGACGGGTATCTCCAGAGACCCTTGTGAGGAAGAATTTTGCGGTCTTTGGATCTCGCTAATACCTCTTTTGCTCTATCAAGGTTGTAGCCGACTGCGTCTGCTCCGTTGGCAGCGAAGAGATTCGCTTCGATGACTGGAATCTGGACATCGTTCTTACCGCTAGCCAGAAAGGACTCGGAACGCCACCTGG